>UCQR01099998.1:0-11828 GCA_900474235.1 Cecidostiba semifascia | reverse complement strand
ATACAAGTTCGCGCGCTGAAATGGCCCGAGCGATGGAGTGGCGCGCACTCTGAATATACCGCGCTCCACGATCATACGAGCTTAAGTAGTTAGATTGTGCAATGACCGAGAGGGCATATTTAGTTGGAACGGGGGGGAGGAGAGGGGGCTACTTAAGAATGACCTAGTACGCGAGCGCGCTGTAATTAATGCACTTTAACGCTGGTATATCCCACCGCTATATTGATCCCACAGCTGATTCTTGCCGTTCTGTTATATATATAGACCTCTACACGCTGCGCTTTCTTTCTACCCTCTGGGATTATCAATTATCGGATCGATAATCGATGCTCGAATTCGCAACGAACGAAAAGAGGGCATTTAAATATTCCAGTTGATGCAGTATAGCTCGATTTTCAATTATACATAAATATCGCGTCTCCCCGCAAAGTCAAAAAAAAAAAAAACACATCGTTTCCTCCGCATATCACGCGTCGTTATTTCGATTACGCGTCCCATCTGTTGCTCTCGAGTATACACAGCCAGAGCTGCCTTGTGCCGCGTCATCGCGCAACAACGACAAGCACCCCCCAAGCACGCGCTAGCTACTCCAAAAAAAAAAGAAAAAAAAGGTGCGCATATCCGGGCGCGTGGAGGCCGACAGGTGAGAGCGTGACTTCCCTATATATATCGTGCGCCAGGTGATGCGCTGCACCTATATATACAGCGGTATACATACACATGGGCACTATGGGGCTGTAGCGGCGCGTGCGCGGAGAGAGGAGGGGGGGAGTCCGCGGTCGGCGCACCGCGAGCCAGAAAGTGCACGGAGCTCTCAGTTTGGCTCGCGCGGTCGCTCCGCACAGTGCGCGCGCATGTGTATATACCGACCTGGCTGTGTGTCACATCAGGCTATATATACGCACAAGACACGTTTGAATCTCGCGCGCGTCAGCGCGCGCCCTTAGTGTATATATACATATAGGGGTGTGTGTGTGTGTGTATATGCAAGCTCAGAGTGACTTGGATTATTCTGGAGTGGAGTGAGCGGAGACATGGTGGGCTGAGAGGGACAACAACTGTAGAGACATAGCATAGATTTTGGAGGTTTACCTGGAGAGGCTGAGGGAGAGAGATAGAGAGAGGAACTGTTGCTGATTACTGTGCTGAGGGGACGGGGCCACGCGACAGCATGGCCCGGCCCACGAGTTCTGGATGCCTCCTCGTCTTCTGTATTCTGCTTATCGGACACTTTCAAGGTTGGTACCACTTAATATGTGCTGCTAATCCCTATTATAGCTGTTTTAGTTTTTAGTATTGTTTAGTGTGATAAGCAATTAAACACATGCGTCACGAATAGATTAAACTGAAATTTCAAACGGTAATATATGGTGTGTCGCTGTTCAACAACCGCGCAAGCTCATCGAACAGAAGTTTCTTTTTAATTAATTCAAGCACCTCATCAGTGAGGGGAATAATAATAATAATAAAACGAAAGAAGTCATTGACTTTGCAGAACTATGTGTGTATATGCGCGCGCGCGCGCGCGAATGCGGCGTTAGTAAACGAGTATACTATCTGTTCTAAAGTAATGAAACGTAGCCATGCTTGCGTGGGACATGCAACCAGCAGCAGCGGACCGACTCGAGGCTCTCTCTCTCGTTACTTTAAATTAGACATTTTTCGCTTATTTCAGCTCTATACACTCTTCTTAGGTCACTCCTCGGAACTTTGGGAAAAGACCGAATTGCACGCTTGATGCAGCTCTCTCTCTGCATATACGAAATAGAGGATGCGTTAATTAATTAGACAGAATATGTTTGTCGTCATTATTATATAAAGCAATATATATTCCGAGAGATGTTTTGGACGATCGATGCGAATTGAATTTTCTGATGGGAAATCCAATTAACTTTTGGTCGTGATAGAAGCGTCTGCAGCAGTATTTTAATTACATTATATTAAAAATTACAGAAACTGCAAATGTCGTGTTTATCCAGCTAATTGGATTCTCTGGCTGCACAGTCTGTTATTACACATTTAACGCTTGCTATTTGATTAAACAATTTTCTCTATATTTACACAGATATATACGTATCCCATACGATATTATAAAACAAACCGGCGAATTATAGAATTCCCCGATCACTTTATCCAAGAATAATAAATTTCTTCCGCGTTCGAATAATAGCGTGACTATGGCACTTGGTTCGCAGAGTTAAAACACAGCGAAAAAAAAGAGCGAACGAACGAACGACCGAACGGACGTATATAAGAAACTGCAGACCCTTACCGGCAGATGTCGGCCGAACTTATGCGCTGCACGTGCTCTCTTCCTTCTCGCGTATATACTCTTTACTACACGGCACATACGCGACGGAGGAGGAGGAAAAAAAACACACGTCGAAGCACTACTCGGTCGGCTCTCGTGTAGGCATACGCTGCTAGAGAAAGAGAGAGAGCACAGCCGGTTAAATGGCCGCTTAAATCGTGATGTTTATTTTTGAACTTCGCTGCGAGAGAGTGACATGAATGAAACGCTCTCATTATCGAATTGACGTCGTTTGCCAGCATCAGTAGCGCGAGCGCGGTCTCGTTTTGCATATGTGTCACAGTCGTCGTTAATTTAAATTTCGACTCATTGTAATTTATTGGAATATTCGGACTGTTATATATACACGTATACCCTTATAAATCTCGATGGTAATAATTTAAAATTTAGGACTATACGCAGCGACACTTGCCGATCGAAGCTCATTACTGCGCGCCACTCGACGAAATCCCCACGTATAATCGTCATTCCCATCAAAGCTCGTTCAATCGGACATGTATACCTCATGAATAAGCGAAAGCGATTGGTTTCCGCAAACTTTGAGAGGCTTGTATAATTCTCGCACGCAGCGATGAAAAAAAACGAAGAAAATATACGCCACAGAGAGATCAGTCGAGTGTAAAACGACTGTATATGCTGCGTCAAGAATTAAGAGGCCTGGGACTCTGGAAATAGAAGAAGAAAGGGATGCCGTGACCGCAAAGCTTTAATGCGCCTCGTATGCTTTTCTTCGCTTTTTCTCTCGGTTCTTTTTTTTTTGAAAATGCATCAAGCACGCCGCCGGCTGTGAATAAGCGGCGCAGGCGCGGGAATTGGGTCACACACAATGTTCGGACTCGCGCGCATATAAAAACGCATCAAAGAGAAAGAGAGAACGTAAGGGGTGGGCTCTACACTCTTCATCGGTATAGGGTACTCGAAAAAGCGCCGACTCTGCGGATTTCAGTTTGAGACTCTTTATCTCGCGCGTCCCCCTCCAACTTTGCTTACTCTGTCAGTAGCTGTATGTGTGTCATATATAAAGGTCTAAATAGTTAATTAGTGGCCGGAATTAGATGAATGCGTATACATACGCGATGCAGCTTATTGTGGTGCAGTTTGTGTGCCACATTAAAGCTCATGAAGTTGTGGGAGTTCAGGGCCTCTGATGCTTATTTGCTGATGACGTTTATTTTAAAGAATGAGTTTTTAATTAATTTAATTGTGAATATAACGCGTGGACTGTGTATGAATTATTACTCATTTATCTTATACTTATGGCTTTCAACGTAATATATATATATTTACAGATTGAATGTATAGAATTATGATGTTGAAAGCTTTCTCAGATAGGTATATAATAAAGTCAATTCAAATCTATCAGGGACTCTTTTATACACTTTTTCCCATCCTTTTAATACGCTCGCAGATATATATTCTCAATGGTACAATATGATGGAAAATTCATCAGACGCCGCGAGACGTGCTTGTCTATTCTTAGCGAAAGGTGTACCGGACACAGCCGGCAACGAGCTTGCGCGCGCGAGCTTATGTTCTAAAACCGAGCGCGGGTTATAATTAAACTGCATTCCGCGAGTCTGCACACCACCGCGGCTGTTTTTCCTTCTTTTGCGCCGTCTAATGGTGCGCTACTCCCTTATTACGACACAACGCTTATACACATACACGTAATATAAAAGCGGAAGCTCTGAATTCGAATTGTTCCAGTTTCTTTAATGCGTTATCATTATTGTATGCGTGTATATATAGAACTGATGTGATTAAAATTTTAACGAGCAAAAATGTCACATATAAACGCAAAGCTAGCGGGCTTATAAATATTCGAAAGTCGTGTCGCTCATGAGAGAGAGAGAGAGAGAGAGAGAGAGAGAGAGAGAGAGTAGAGAGAGAAGCTTGCAAACGAGCAAAACCTCAGCTATACTATGCGGGAGTAGTAAGGCACTTTGGCACGGCTATTATTCATGATGGAGCGTAATAGCCGGCCTCCTTAATTCAAGCCGGTCATTTCGGATCAGCCTTTGCGATTTCTATAGCTCGCTTTTATGCAAGCCCCTTCTTATTACGATCATAGACCTGTGGGCGGATGATGTTTCTCGCAGTGTGTTTCATTATTGTATATCGTAAATTCAAAGATGCGCAGATTATTAAATTTAAAAACTATTATATAATATATACGTCAGTTAAATAGCTGCGCTGAGCACGTATTATACAGCATCCACAGTAAGAAATTAATAATTCTTTTTAATGAATTCGCTTATAATACATGATGCGTATATAAGCACATGAGACTGGCCGTCCTTAATTGCATTAACTAACGCCCTTGTCTCCCTCGGGGATACGGCGACGACGACGTCTCGCGTGCTTCGATATATGTATATAGCTTCGGAGGGACCGACGAAATGAAAGAAATTCAGCGGGCGCATACGTGAAGCTAACGAGATGTCGTCGCTGATGGAAAAAGTCGTTAAAGAATAATCGTCCGTTTTCCTTTTACGCGTATATATAGGTGTATATAGTATATATCGCGGAGCTTTGTTCTCGGAATTGATACAAGAGCCGAGTCTTCTAGCCGTCGGCGGACAAGCAACTTTTCATCCAGCGAGAACGAATTTACTAGCGCTGATACTCGCGTGGGACGAGATATGTGTGCCACGCGGTTACGCGACACGAAATACTCGAAACTTCCCGAGAGAGAGAGAGAGAGAGAGACTGTATGCGGGAAAAACGCTCTCGGCCTGCTTTTAATTTTAACCCTCGAGCTGCGAGTTTCACCGAGCGCGTGTGTATAATACTACCTATATACATGTATACATATAGCTCGTGTTGATTCGAAATAGACGCGCGAAGGAATGAAAGAAAAGAAGGGGGCAACTGAAACAAACCGATCGATTCGATAAAACTTGGGAGCCGGCTGCAGCAGCCTTTTTCTCCCTCGGCGTACAACCTGGTCTTTTAATTTAATTGTCCGAGCGAAATCACTTTTGCACTAGTAGCTGTGCAGTGTGCGGGGGGACGGGAGAGAATTTAGATCGCGCGTCTTGGACAGCAGCCAGGCTGGAAAACAATCTTTGTAATAGCGCAAATCCGTCCTCTCTCTCTTTCTCTCTTTGGGCCGATGAGACCGTCTATACCTAGTCTGTTGGAGCCCGCGTTATTTGCACAGACGCTGCTCTGGCTCTCGTGCGACCGACTCTCTTCTTTCTTTCTCTTTATCCGAGAGGAATGATATGTGTATAGCTATATAAATGGAAATCTTGATAAAAACGGATACTCGATATAAAAGATACGATTTATTCGAGATATGTCATCAAATTAGTCAGCGAGCTCGATTTATTTTCGCGTGTTACCTGGAAAAGACAAAGTAGATAAAGTATAATTATAGTTCAATCGACAATTCGAGCTCGTTCTCGTGTAAGTAAGAGTCTTAATGATGACTGACAAGGAGTAGAGTGCACAACCTCTGGGAAACGAATTTGGTGAAACTTCTATAAACAGGGTATTACATTTTGATTCGTAATTTTAAGAGAACTTAGGCTACACGTTATTTATACTGAAAGAAATGCGTAAAGTAGATAAAAAATCCTTTAATTTGACCAGCTATAAAATTGAAATATATTGTTTTAATCAAAAGTAGCACCAGACAGTTAAACACGCGTAGCCGAAATGTAATGATTTTTGTCTATTTTTCATTTCTTTTAGTATGAGTGTAGCTTTGCATAAGTTGTTCTAAAGTTATACAAATACAAATATAATAAACAATTCACTATAACCAATTCACTCTCCTTGCGAGCGTCAGGCGGTACCAAGTATAGCTGAAAAGCTCTGCTACGAAGATCTACTTCTATACATAATACAAACATAGGTATTGCAGTTCAACTCCAGGAATACGACTCTTTCGCGTTACGTCCTAATAATAGACACATTGTCGCGAACGCGCAGATTCGTACCGCACACAATACTCTCTTCAGTCGTGTATATTTTCCAATCCAACCAAGTGTCGGCGAGTTATTCTCGCGGCAAGTCCACTTTAAAGTAAGAAAGAGATCCTATTGAATCAGCGAGAAGAGGATATTCTCTGTCTCGACGAGAATAGATTGTTTCATCGGACAAAAAGCATCTATATCCGTTAAACAATAGGAGACGGTAATTACCTCGAAAAAATCTGGAAAAAGAATACGCCAACTATAAAGTTACATATCCCCTATCCTTGAAATACAGGGGTTAATAATATCCGCGACCGACAGCTAACCGGATCCCTAATTCAGAGTAAACGCCGGAGAATATACCGTAAGCGTAACCGTAGCCACGCGAAAGAGAAGCTATCGCTTACTCTCGCAACGAAGAACCTAACCGACTCCTTTACGAGGAAGAAGAAGAAGAAGAAGAAGAAGAAGAAGTCGCGGTCGTCTTACTTGCGGCGGCGACAAATTTTCAAGACAACTCCATTGTTTCCCTCTTTCTCTCTTTCCCCAGAACAGCGATACCGGTCTCGATTTCGTCGTGCGCCGAGGATTATACTCTCCTTCCGACTTTCAGGCTTCCGCGCGCGCGCGGGGGAGGAGTTGTGTATCGCGCGCGATTGGAGCATAACTCAAGAAGTACGAGACGCGGTGACCCGTGAATCCTCTTAGTTCCGGCTGAACGGCTTCCACCGCGATTAATTTAGCTCGCTGCGCGGCCGCCCACCTTATAAGACAACCTTTATGTATATACCTATATTATAGTGTATACAGTAATACACAGTAGCAGCCGGTATGTATACCCTTGCATCAGCTTTGGCGCGTGCGGTATAGGGTTTTAAACGGGGAGAGCGAGAGAGAGAGGGGACGAAGCCTTAAGTGCCGGGCAATCTGGGCATGCGAGGCACGTGTTAACTCGAGGGCTCAGCGGGCGACGCGAACTCATTAAGCTGTAAGCCCGACACCCTGCCTCTCCTCTCAACGCGCGCGACTTTGAACGGCTGCCTTGCCACGGGATATCTCTCGCTCTCCTTTTGCACCTTTCCGGCTTTTCTATACTCGTCGCTGGATACCGTGTGTATTTTTAGGAAAACGATCGCTTCGAAATCTCGGATGCGCGTGAATAATAAAGACGAGAGGTGGTTTTATTCTTGAACAAGCTACGGATTCTTGAATAGTCTGACGTGTTTAATCGTGCTTCTGTTTCGCTTGAATTATTGACATTTAATCAAGCGTCTATTCTAAGATTAGTACAGGAAATTGTGTTTGTCTTATTGTACAGAGCTCTTTCTCGACGAGGCAATCAGCTAAAACGAAATGGGATATACGTTCTCGCTGAATTTATCTTTAATATTTCACGATAATTAGACAATAGCAATAATCCAATAAACGCCGAAAGTCAACGAGAAGAAATCCGAAGATATATCTCACACAATCAGAGTTCCCTTTTCTCTATATTAGGTTAAGGCGAGCTGCCACGCAGAGTGAAATTCGCTCTCTCTCTCTCTCTCTCACCCAGTATTTTCCCCCCTTTTCGAGTTCTAGCTTCTATATAGCGTTAGAAGGTGTAGTAGTAGGAGGAAGAATTTCGCGGGTTTCCGCTTCCGCTCTTGCTGTCAGAGCAGCGACGACAGAGACTCCCCAAAGCCGCGCACACATAGCCCGTAGAGCAGTAGCTCTACACTCCCCCCCTCCTCTCTCTCTTTTCCTCGTAGTGTGTAGTATACGTGCGTTCGCCTCTTCCCCCAGCTGGCTTTATCCGCTTTCCTACTTGATTTCACACTCGAGCTTGCTGCGAGCGATGATAACGCGACATCCCTTTAACTCGCGGCTGGCTGCATTTTTCTCTTTCTCTCACACGCGGTCATATTGCAATTCTAGATGGTTCGGTGTGTAATGAAGAACGGAGAGCTTTCATATACGCGAGTTTAGGCTACTAGATTGGAATTGTTGCGGTATTTCTACCCGAGATTTCTAGAATATCTAATATATTATAACAGCATCTCGGAAGGGGTACGAAATTGACATTCCACACGAAGATCTTCCATATATACCTGTCTCTCCACCGTCTTTTTACTTCCCTCAACCATCGAGGCATAGATTTTTCCTCTTCGCTCTGCGCGAGACACGTCTCCGCGTGCATAAAGCGAAAGTATACGCCGTCGTAGAGAGAGAGATCCTCGCGCGATTTTATATAGGCTCGAGCGAGGAAGCTCGGACGGCTCTCGTTTTCGCGCGATGATGGAGAGGATAAACGCGTATATATATATAGGGAGGGACGGTAATATAACGCCTCTCGGACTCATATATAGCCCGCGCATATATAGAGATAGATATAACTCTTTGCCTAGAGAGAGAACTAGTTGTGGCTTTTATCGCCCGCGATGAAAAGCAGGTCCGGCGCTATGGTCGCGCTGCGCGCATACGAATTTCAAATTTATAATCATTGGCACAGTTGCGCGGGTCAGTAGAGCGCGTCGTAAAGCGAATAGGCCTGCGAAGTGTCTCTCTTCTTTCTGCGGGTGCGCAGGATGCTTTTTACGGCGCTGATAAGACGTATAAGCGGGTTGTTATATTTTAGATTTGATGTACCTATAATAAGAAATCCATTTTTGTACGACCGACTGAATTGTTTAATCGCATGCAGATCAATGCTTCTCTGAGGTTATTATTAGAATGATACCCCCCTGATTATTATCATTATCCCAACTTTAATTTCGGGTCAATTTTATAATATTAATCATCGCGAGCCTGAATCCGGCAGCTTCAAAGATTCATTTTCAATGCGCGATGATTCATTCAGTGTATCCGAGATTCCAAGTCGAATCCAACAATAATGAAAGCTATAGACATCGCGGCATTAATCATCTCCTCTCCAGCAGTCGCGGCCAACAAGAAACGCATTTATTCCGAGATACATCACTGCCAGACGCTACTGCTCGACTGGTTTATTCCGCACTGTATCGACACGAGAAATCTATCACCGCCAAAAGTTCTCAAATACACATGTATATATAGTAACAATCGCCAAAAAACGCGCAGTGTGCAGTATATATGTAGCGTTGGCTCGGCTAAAGCTCGCTGCACTTTCCAATTTCGACCAAGCTCTCTCTCTCTGTCCGTCGTGTCCGCGCAAGTGTCTTGCCAGGCCAGCGCGCTTTACAGCACAGCAGACAGCAAACGCGTATAGTAACGGCAAGAAAGAGGTCGTCGATCTCGAAAGAGGAAACGTCCGTCGTCCGCACACACATGTCAGATTCGGACTGCAACTGTGTATATAGATATATACGATACACATAGGTACAGTATTATTACGGATGGACACACATCACACTTCATACGTCGAGCTTCGCGAGTCATCCTCGTCGTTGATCGACGGCTGATGTTGCATTCGCGCTTTTTTTCCCGAATTTTTTTTTTCGATTTAACGAGTCGAACGTATCATTTTCGCGGACACGCGTGTATGTACACATATACGAGAGCTCTCCCTATATACTAGACAAAAAAAAAAAAAAGAACGTGTCTTTGCACAACACGAAAACTGCATTCTACGGCTGATGGCGCAAAAAAATCGGGTGTGTATTTACAATCCGCGAGGGAGAGAGAGTGCAAAAAGTTTATTTCTTGTGCGCGTAGGTGTGTGCGTATATACCTATATATATACATCATATATATGTATAGAACACGAGGCAGTACTGCAGCCAAGCCAGGTGCGGGTGAGCAGCCGAGTGCGCTTCCGCTTCCGGCCGAGATAATGGCTCTGTCCGGCGCGTACATACACATAGGTATATATATACGAGAAAGGATCGGACCTATCAGCCCGTCTCTCTCTCTCGGTTCCTTTTTCCACACTGCACAGACCCCCTTGACTTTTCATTGCGCTTCGAAAGAGCGCGCACCTATCTCTCTGCCGTCGCCGCTGACGCTTGGCAGCTATAACCGGTCACCGTCGATCTATAATACACACACACACACACACACACACACACACATACGTATACGAGCTTCCGGAAATTGCTGTGGGGTAATTCCTGAAGTAGAAAGGCATTCGGCGGGGGGACACACCACTCCTCAGTATATAGAGTCCCGTATTAGAGATAAACGCGAGCGGGCGGCTCCATTTTTTTTTTTGTTATACATTTTTGAAGAGACAGAGAAACGAGTAGGCCGTGCGTGACTACAAAGGTCGATGGATTAGTGAGTATATATACGGTATGAGTAAACAAGCGGTTAATTGAATTGTGCTCGAGAAAACTCTATTCTTTATTTATTTGATAAACACACGTATATATAGGATGTTTATAATTATCAGGAAATTTTGGATCAATCCAGCGCGTATAATCATACAATAATCGCGTACTCGATGGCTAATTAGCTCGTTACTGACGACTAGCAAAAAAAATCTGGCTCGCTCGGAGGGTTCGAAAAGCACAGAAGAAAATTAATAAAAATGTAGATTTTCTGAAAATGTTATCAGAATTTTTACGCACAACGAATTCACATACATCGTTAATATACACACAGGCATACACACGACTGGCGCTATAGGAAGTGCCAATATAGACAGGTAATATTAAGTCAAAGTTCACGGGGGAATTTTTCGCAATTTCATCCTCTCGCAGCTTTCTCTCCCTCGCATAAGCGCAATCGTGGCTGGTTGTAAAAACGCGGGAAAGTATCGTAAAACGTAACGACTGGCTTTTACTTTTTTATTCATTAATATAACCAGCGCTTCCTACTCCTTTGCGTCGGCAAGAAGAAAAAAAAAATGAATAATACAGAAAATTCTCAACGCGCACCTCATTCCCTCGGTTTATAAAAAATTCTCCTTGGAAAAATCGCAGCTGCTGCTCTAGTAAACGTCGCGAGTATATTATTCATTATTTTCAAATCAACGGAGCGACTCTCTCGGGAAAACGAAGCCTGGCATGCAAACTCTGCACGCTTAGGAAATTCGGTCGGCAAAACGCGCTCGTCACGGTCCTAGAAGCTCAAGAAGAAGAAGAAGCGCGGCATATCGCGCGACCATTATCGCACGCAGCCGAGTGTGCAGGCACGGGCCACGAGCCACGAGGGAAAGACGCTAGCATCAGCGCACCGGTATATATAATACTATATAGTAGGTAGTAGCGGACGATGCTCTGAACGTCGCTTTAATTACAGGTTTGTGGCCATAGGAAAATTATGCGCTCTCTCTCTCTCTCTCTCTCTCCACGATTTCTACATTATGCATTAGTAGGCCGAGTTAATACTCGACTTTACGAACAGCCGCTGCTGTGTAAAGTTTGCGTCGGGGCTTAGGTCTGCGTGGGGCTGGAATTTTCCGATGTCGTCGGCGAAGAGGGTCGATTGGTTTATAGGTATTATTGTCTCTCTGAACGTTAGAAAGAAATTGATGAGAAGGACGGATAACAAAATTATTACAACTGATAATTATAGTTACGTGTTTCTGGATATTACGTATGCTAAATACAATTTCGCGGTACACATTGCGCATTTCATAGAATATATGTTGTATAATTAATAGGCATTATCTGTAATACACAATACGATATAAT
>UCQR01099997.1:0-12044 GCA_900474235.1 Cecidostiba semifascia | reverse complement strand
GTCTAAGGAACCATAAAAAAGTGGTCTGGTAGGTGTGCCCTCAAAATAAAAATTCCAACTCCTAGCTACCGAGTTGTTTCCTGTTGGCCGTGGATTTGCACATATAGCCTCCGACATCCAATTAGCCAAATAAAATACATTTGACGCATTCTAAACGTAAATTTCTATATATGAACCTATTTTTATACATCAGCCGAATAACGCGCTGCACAGTATAGTATACGGCGTATAATTTGATAACCGCGCAACGATCGATAAAAGTAAACTCCATTAAGTATCTTTTGCGCGAAGCGTCGCGCTGCTATACACACTCGAAATAAGTGAAAGCACTTTATAGGCGCAGATTGTATTCGGGGTAAAAATAAACAAGCAAACAAAATTATAGTTTCGTATACGCGTATGAGAAAATATAATACATCAACGCAGTAGTTGGCGTGTGTGCTATAAATTTAATGAAATAATTACGCCCCTCTCGGAACGGGTTAATTCGATGCGCGCGTTCGTGTGCGTATGTGATGTATATACAAACACAAACGGCGATCCCATTGACGCCGCCGAAAAGTGCTATACACTTGCACTCGAGCGCGCGCTTGAGAAAATTTAACAATCGCTCACGGGCATAAAAAGAAAATACCGCGCAGGTAAATCACGAGCGGAACATTATTCGGCAATCAGCATGCTCGTACATCAGACCGTTTGAGCAATTAATTTTCCGCAGAATGCTTTTTTCCCCTTCTCTCCTCTCCATCGCTTACAATACATACTATACAGCCAGCTTTGACGTCGTCGTCCTCTCTCTCTCTCTCTCTACATACTGGATTCTGCGCTATAGGCTACTGCCGCGCTCACAAAGACCAGTGCGAAATCGCACACAGAGGCTCTCTCACCTATACTTGCCTTATGGGCTTTATAATTTTTAACGAGCCGACGATATAAAAGAGCCGGCGACGGGAATAGAAAAAGTCGCACTTCAGTTTTTCTCACAGCTCGGAAGCTTGTCGATCGATCCGCGGATCGTTCGTCTAAGCCCCGTCTCTCGGGCTTTCGGAGAACACCGGCGACTTTTTTATCACGAGAGAAAGAGAGAGAGAGATGACTGCACGGAATAATAAGACGAGGAATCGCGCGATCTGGATTGACATCCTGACGATTTGGCTTGCGCTTTTCTCGGCGATAGGAGCTGAGGTTAGTATATCGACATCATCGCGCGTGTGTATATGTGGTATTGTGTATATATTATAGCAGCTGCTGACTTCGATTCGATGTGATAGATGTGTTTTTTAGCCTTGGAAAAAATTCATCCCTGCGGTACGGTGGATTTATTCATTTATTTATTTTTTGATTCTCGAAAAGTCGATTCGGACGTGCTTAATCGCGCTGTGCAAAGATCTCGTTGCAGTCCAAAGATTATATTTTCGGGCGTGATAATGTATGTTGTATTTTTAATTCAAGGCAAAAGCTGCAAATGTCCCAAAAAATCTTCGCCAAGCTCGCTCGAGCGAATACTGATTGTGCAGTTTTATTACAATTGTTTCTGTAGCCGCGCCATGTTTATTCCAGTTCGATAAAGATAGTCGCCGTGTGTATTGCTGTGTTCGGAGCATTTGTTTCTGGCGTACAGTGAAATTTTAATTTTACTGTGCTATAAACTTCCTGCAACGATCCAATCGTAGATATTATAGTCACATGCATATATATAGATCGACGTGTGTGTGCGCGTGTGTGTGTGTGTGTGCGACATACCCACACGTGCAGTATCGGACACCTCTGTTTTGGCACGTGTTTATATACTTTGAAAAACTGCGTTTTTATCGTAGATGATTTTTGAGGATTTACAAATGTTGATCACATCGTGATTTAATACTCTAGAATTTTTTTGATTTGTCAGCGTTCGGCCGGTTAAAAATATAATATATATGTGTATAGTTTATAGGTTTATCGGTTTATCATATAAAGGAACACGCTATTTTTATTCTGCACTGTCGTGCTTTATAGAAAAAAGTGCATGTATAGGCAATTTTATTAATAACTGACGAAATAATAATAACTGATCCACCAATATAGCGAAAGCATATTAAGCTCGATGTCGACGTCTGACTAAACTTGGAATTTCCCGTGTATACATTACATAACATCGTAGCTCAAAGCTGGGAATTCAATTATTAAAAATCGTACACGCTATTCTTTCTTTTACAGCCGAGCGATCATGAACTTCACCGGCGGCGTCCGCCAGATCTGCAGCGAGGCCAGATCCAGATCCGCAAATCGTCTCAGTCGAGCGGATTTCAAAACGAGATAGAGGAACTGCTAAAGCAAGGCGACGAACTTCGCTCGCAGATCCTCGAGACCCTTGGCAAACTCGTCTACGATCACTACGACGAGCTGAATCTCGAGCAGCTGGAGACGCTCTATCGCATCTACCGGAACACTCTCAAGCGCAAATACAACATCTTCGAGACAGCCTCGAGTCTTCGATGGCATGGTGGACCACTCCGGGCTAGCGATATCTGCAAGGCGGTGGACGGAAACGTCTGTACGTGCATCAAAAACAGCTCGCAGGTATGTTCAAGCCTCGAGTTGCTCGATAAGCGTAGAAGCGCCGGCGCTGTCGGAGCGACAGACCTCACGGAGAGTATTGAGAAATACTTTCCGGAAGGGCTTACTCTGCAGGCTTTGTTGAGACGTCTCCAGAAGGGAGATCTACGTGTCACGCCAAAATTATTGATCGGCTTGCTGCGGCACGTTCAGTACGATAGCTTTGACAACGCGGTTCGAAGGCTCGAGAAAATAGTGATCGATCATTTGGAAACGCTCCGGGATTCGAAATTGCCCTATGAACTGAAGAATTACGGTAATGTCAAGAGCGTGGCTAGTTTATTGAGAAGTTTGTTGCAAGGAAACGCCGAGCGATTCCCCGCTAGAGAAAAAAGAGCGGCTCTTATGCTGGCCGACCATGTAGAACGAGACGTGAATTCCATAAGCGACAATATCGAAAATTTCGGCACTACGTACGAGAACCGAAAGATAAACTTGAAATATCTGTTCGAGCTTGTAATTCCTGAAGACCTTGTAGATCCGGATATTGTGAGGACGAGGAATCATTTGGAAGAGGTGATGGAAAATAATGACGTCCCGAAAAAACTGTCGATCGAGAAGTACGAACACAATAACCCGGCTCAGCTTTTGCTCGAAATTCTCAGACAGATGAAGTATGTGTCCAAAACCATATCCTTCCCAAAAAACGCTATAAGAGCATTACGCATGCATGCCGATTTTTGGAGAAAAGGATACACAATCGATAACGTTTCCGATTTTCTAAAACTTTTTAACGCTTATGATAATTTAATGGACAATCCGAATTATGCAAGCTTTTTTGACTTGATAGAATCGATAAAGGAAAAGCTTACAAATTCGAAAAACGTTGATCTTGAACTAACTTGTACGATGCCTAGACCGTGTCTGCGCAGAGTGCTATTGAAAATTCTCGAATGCAGCATGATCGACGATGATACAAAAAAGACTGTCCTGAAATTTCTGAATTTGATAAATTCGAGGGGAACCCCAGTACTAGAAGAAAAATTAGCGAAGAGTTTTAAAGATTACACTCCACTTGAAGTGCCTATTGAAACTACAACGGGTCAGATTATTTTTACCACGCCAACTCCGGATACAGATATTCCTGCAGAAACAAAGACGACTGCTGTATACTCAACTAAAAGTAGTCCGAAACATATACTTAAAAATCCCACGGAACCATTGAACAAAATGTCTACGCCTTCTGGAAAGAAATCGAAACCATCAGCCAAAAGAACTCCGACAAATGAAAGACGTATACAGACTCCAAAAAATGCAGGAGAATCTCCTCCCGACGAAGCCGGCAGAAGTAAAATACCCAGTGTTGGCAATCTGAAGAAGAAAAATCCGAAAAAAGAAATTGATCCTAACGATGAAATTAAAAAGAAACGTAAACCAATCGACCCGACCACTGAATCAGAATCACCAATCAAATGTGAAGATGGACAGGAATGTCCTCCTGATTTAGATTCATCAACTGATCGTTCGAAAAAGTTCAACAAGCTAATAAGAAAAAAACTGAAACCTAGCAACCCTCGGAACATTGACGAGCCAACATCTCCAGTAAATTGTAAAGAAGGTCAGGAATGTTCTCCAGAAATAGATTCTCCGACTGACCATCCAAAATTTCCTAACAAGCAAGTAAAAAAGAAGCATAAACCGAATAAGCCCCAGGACAATAAAGGACCAAAATCACCAATCGATTGTGAAGATGGACAGGAATGCCCGCCAGAAATAGATTCTCCGATCAATCGTCCAAAAACTGGAAATATACATACAAAAAAGAAGCTCAAACCAAAGCGACCTTTAGATACGACAGATCCAGAATCACCAATAAAATGCGAGGAAGGACAAGACTGTCCTCAAAAATTAAAGTCATTTACTGATCACCCGAATACTGGAAGCAAACAAATAACAAAGAAATTTAAATCAAACAAGCATCAAGGAATCAATGAACCGATATCTCAAACAGGGTGTGAAGAAGGTGAATTCTGTCCTCCAAAATTAGATTCTTTAACTAAACGTCCTAAAACTGCAAATGAACAAGCAAAACAGAAGCGTAAACCAAAGAAACCTCAGGATACTGAAGCGCCGGAATCACCAAGAAAGTGTGAGGAAGGGCAAGAATGTCCTGGAGATCTTGATTCTCCAACGGATCATCTAAAAGCTAAAAATAAAAAATTGAAAAATATACCTAAAATAAGCAAACCTCGAGATACCGAAGAAACAAAGCCACCAGTGAAGTGTGAAGAAGGGGAAGAATGTCTTCCACAATTAATGGAATCAACTGTTAATCCAACATCACCACCAGAAAATACGCAATCAAATGATGAAACTACACCGAACCCAATATCTAAAATTCATAGAACTATTAATAACCTGCCTCCAAAGCCCAAAGAAAAACGACAAAAACAAAACGGCAACAAAAATAAAAATACGCGAGATAACCCTAAGAAAAAAATAATCGGTGTGAATGAAAATAAAACAAATAAAACGCCCCATACAGATACAACAATTACATCAATGGAGGATACAACTGTAGTACAACAAGTTATAACTGATGACAGTACATTGTCCTCAATTGAACACACCACAAATGACGGAGAAGCTGTTACTGGAGAAATTCTGAAACAAATTTTAAAAGATAGTACTACAAATCCACCAACAACATCTGCAGATGGTTTATATGGTGATGTCAGTACGAATTTTCCAACAGAATCCACAGAAACCTCACAATCTTCCACAAATGAATATATTACAACAGACTCGGCAAGATCTACAAAATATCCAACAGACGATTTACAAGAAACCACTATAACATCTACGGGAGATAGTACTGATCAGGAACCTTATACAGAAAAATATACTACTTTTGAAGCGCGAAAAAATAAAAGTAACAAAAAAATAGAGGAAGAAACTACAACTATTTTATCCAAAATAAAACAGAAATATTCAAAACAAGCAGTTGACGACAGCATAACCCATATTGCGAAAAAGTTACCTATCCAAGGAAACCAAAAACATCGTACTCAAACTGTAGAGGAAACTACAAAACCGTTGACCTCTGATGAAAATTGCAAAGATAGCGATGATTGCAGTAGTGAGAAATGTAAGGGTTCATCGTCTTGCTCTGAAGAGGGTAAAACTAGTGAAAGCTGTAGTAATAGCTCTGATGGCTCCAGTGAAGAATGCACAGAAAAATCTTGCGAGGGGCCAGATTGCTCAGTGACGTCGCCTTCGTCTTCGTCATCATCGTCTTTAGAATGTGAAAACAGTTCTGAAGAAAAATGCAGTTCAGAAAGTACAGATAGTTGTGCCGACGGAAACTGCTCTACTGCTACCACGTCAGCCCCTCGAACTATTCCGCTTGCACCACCTAAAAATAGTCGTGAAAATTCTACAGAAAATTGTAGCGATTCCGATTGCTCTACACCGGAAAGTTGCGAAGGAGAAAGCTGTTCAAACGAGAGCAATTGTGATTCCAGTAACTGCGACTCAAAATCGTCAAATAAATGCGAAGGGCAAGATTGTTCAGGAACTGCAGAATCTTGCGAAGACGAAGATTGCTCGTCTAACAGTAAAATTACAGACTTAAATACTATCCCTCATATTAAACACATGACTACAACTGGTGTATCGTGTGATAGTGCAGATTGTTTGGAAAAAACAAATAAAGACTGTCGAGGGCCAAATTGTGAGCCTACTGAACCAACTTTAAATTGTGAATCAGGTGACTGCACATCTCAATCTGAACAATATTGCAAAGGTCCAAACTGTCCTTCTAGGTCATCAAAAAAATGCAACGGTGATGATTGTTCATTGGACTGCGAGGGAGACGAATGTTCAGATACAAACGATAAGGTTGCCAGGCCACCCACAACAGAATCTCCTACAACATTCAAAAGGACACTATCTACAAAGCCGCCAAATAAGGAAAATGATAAACCAAAATTATGCAGCACAAAAGATCCCAATCGCAAACGTAAAAATGAACGCTTACAAAGAGTACGGCAATTAAGCAATTCTTTTCCAGAAGAACAAATATCTCCCATACAAAATAATGAGTTACCTTCGGATAAAGTTAATGTACGAAGAACCCAAAATCATAAAAGAGTAGAAGAATACATCAAGCCACAGTTAGGACCGTTATTAAAAGGATTGACTAAAGCTACGGAAATTAACAAACTCAATCAAAATATCAAAAGCCAGCGCCGACTTCGCCCGGATAAATCGTTGCAAAGCTCACAAGCATCAGTTAATAAACAACTAAATCATTCTTATCCTTATCCTGCAGGTTTGCATACAAATTTGAACACAGATTCGGATATGCATTTAAATGCCCGTCGTCGTTCAAGCAATTTACAGGGAAATCAGGGAAAAAAGTTAAACAATTTTGGAAAAATTCCACAAAGACAAGAGTATATGATCAAAGCGAGACAGCGAAATAATAACTTAAATAATTCAAAAATCTCTAAAATGGATCATCAATTCCGTGCACGCAATAATCAAAGAAAGCAAGAAACAGTGGAAAAAAATTTCGACTATTTTGAATACACGTCACCGCCACAATTATACCAAAATAGACAGCAGCTGTTTTCTAAGTCAAAACATATAACAATTTAATATTCCACAACGTGTATGCGTGCCAATATGTAAAGACTTTAATATTTGAAGTTGTGTATAATTATGTAAAATAACGTTGAGATTGTTAATTGTTTTACCAAAATAGGATACGTGCTATGTATAATGTATGGAAAATATTTTTAAAAATAAAAATCATTACCGTAAAGAATAATTTGAATATATTTCCTAAAATAGGTGTGAACAGTATAAACTGATTTTATATGCAAGGTAACAAAATAGGAAACAAAAAGGGACATAAAGTAAAAATATATTATATTCATTCAAAGAAGAATTTTTACATAACCGCTGAATAGGAGCTTAATGAATGTTACTAGTTTTTATTACTATTTATGAAATCATTTTAGCACATTTTATATGTTGTTCAAAATACTAACGCTTTGTACTGAAGTATTAAAGGCGTAAGATTTGGTTTTAAACTAAAGCTATTCTATTCCATGATATTATCAAATACAGTGAAATAAATAAATGTTCAAGAATTGTTTTTACACAATTTGAAGTAAATAATAATGTTTACAAATGAGGATAGTATGATATACGACTACAAAAACAGCAATGGCATTAACTCTTACAAATCGTAATTCGTACGTACTATATATTTACATGCATATGATAATTTTTTTAAAATACTTAATTAAACTTTATAACATTTCGCTCATTAATATAGCACTTCTATGTTGTAGCCCCAATCTTCTTTTACCATATCAGCAAGTTTTTCACCAATCATTATTACAGGAACATTGGTGTGCCCAGTCATGATCATAGGCATTATTGAAGCATCAGCTACTCGTAGTCCTTGAATCCCTTTAACCTGTAACATTTCGATTAAAATGCTGTTATTTGCTTTATTTTGACAAAGATTAATGTTCATTTTCTATTTATGAAGGTATTATGTCAAGTAACTTTGTAGCTTTCAATTTACCTGTAATCTTGGATTAACTACGCCAGTTGGATCATTCTCCGGTGCCATTTTACAAGTTCCCGAATGATGATAAATTGTAAATGTAAAAGTCCTCAGCGCGCATTCCCAATATTCATCGGAGTCATACTCGTAATCTTCGCAACCTGGTATTATAAAATCGTAAAATTGCGAATTGAAACGTCGCATGGATTTCGTCCGGCTTACTTCAATAGCTGCTCGTATTCCTTTTATCATGATCCTTACGTCTTCCGGATCATCTAAATAATTAGCAAAAATTTTTGGCTTGGAATGGGGATCCTTATTTCGCAGTAGAATGCGACCTCTGCTGTTTGGTCGCATTAACATGGGAAATATAGTCCATGAATGGCGACCTGATACTCTAGCAAACATCTTTGTCCAATATTCATGCGATATGCCTACGTTATTATGAAACGAAGTATCGGATACCAATGAGGCACCGATGAACAGCAATTCCATATTTGGAAAGCCGTGCAAAGTTTCTGAATTGTCGACATCAAGAAAAGCTAATGCTTCGCAACCACCTGGAATTGTATACGGTCCTAATCGTGTATTCAAATAATCTCGTAAATATGGTCTTACGGGATCTGTCACGTCGGAAGTGATGCTGACAGGTTGGTCGACCAAAAATACCAAGCCTCCGTAAGCTATATGGTCCATCAGATTTTCTCCAACTGGCGCATCTTGAATAATATTGATTTTCATTGCATTCAAGTGATCGGCTGGCCCGACCCCGGACAGCATCAGAATTTGCGCAGAGCCGATTGTTCCAGCACAAAGGATAATTTCTTTTCTGGCTTTTACACGCAAGTTCAAACCCAGTTTCGTATATTCGACACCATATGCTCTTTTGGTTACAGGTTCTATTAATATCTTATTAACGTGACTAAGCCTCGTGACGATAAGATTTTTCCTTTTGTTTACGGGGTATAAATAAGCTCTGTTTGTACTCATTCTCGTTCCGTTTTTCAACGTTGCCTGTATGTACGAAAATCCAATATCTTGGTTTCCATTGTAATCCACAATAGGATATCCCATTTCAAGTCCAGCTTCGAGAAAACTTTCGGCCAACGGAGTGTGATAAGGCGGGTATGCAATGTGAACCGGCCCGTCGACGTTGTGCAACACTCTGTCATACTTGAGTTCATTGATCCCGATGTCTTCCAACTTTTTGAAGTACGGCAGCAATTCGTCGTAGGACCATCCTTCATTGCCCATTTCAGCCCATGCGTCGTAATCCAGGGGATTTCCTCTTGTAGCTATCATGTAATTCAGAACACTACTTCCACCCATTACTTTGCCTCTTGGCCAGTTACATTTTTGATTGGTCATCCCTTGACAATAAGTTTTCGATCTCTCGGTTTGGTACTTCCAATTGAGGTCGTTGCTGAACTGTAAATAATTCACGATCAACGGTATGTCCATAAGAAGATTTTCATTAGGACCAGCTTCGATGAGCAACACCGTTTGATCTTCCATTTCACTCAGCCTCCCGGCTACAGTTGCCCCCGCAGTACCAGCCCCTATGACGATGAAATCGTACTCTTGATTGTATCGAGGCGTACTGTCTTTCAATTGACTAGCCAAAAATTGTTCACCTTCTTGTAAAAAACTTCTTGCTCCTGAAGCTAGTCTCTGGAGAGCTTCTCTCATAGGCGTCTTATCTTCCACGAAACCATAGAGATTCCGATAAACTAAACTACTTCGTCTGTATGCTGTGCTGAACACTAGGATAGCGAGAACACTCGAGAACATAAGAAGCGATCGAGCCATATTACTGGTAAAAACTAACGATCACAGTAAATTATTAATTATATTATATCACCGTATTAAATGTCAATGAGAAAATTCATATAATCAGCAAATCTAGTTTTATAAATACAATTGATTAAAGTTTATTCTTCGGAAAAATGCATCACTGTCGTTTCACATGCGTTATTTATGACGATTTAAACTCACAACATTTATCGAGGATGCATTATGTAGTTTGCAATAATCAAAACTGAATTAATGAAAATTTTTGTTCGAAAAGCTACGAACGTTCATTTCCGACTCCGACACGCATGAAACTGATTTTTGTAACCGATTTCGTACATCGTTGCGTTCGCGTAGCTAAGCTGCGTTTGCTGACTATGGACAAATACTTTTAGGAATGTTTCGTAAATATAAGTTGCGATATAGTAGCACCGCTACCATTCCGCGAATTCTCGAATCGAAAAGTAAAAGGTTGAAAAACACATTCAATAATCATCATTGATAAATTATAATACAATTAGAATAGCACTTGATTAATAAATTTGATTGAAATATTAACAAAGAGCAGTTTCTGTCGTTACTGTCAAGTTCCTAAAATCTGTATATAAATCATTTTTGAAAACAGTAACAATATTTAATAATACCTTAAAAAAATCATCTTAGCACAATTCTTAAGCTCAGTAGTTAAACTGTGCCACTTGGAAATTTCAGTTTACATTATTAGTTTCGAAATATAAAAAATATTGATACACATTATAATCCATCAGCGCGGACAACGATCCGTAAGCACCGCAAGCAATGCGGTAATATTTTCAACAATCAATTATAAAACAATCGTAACTTCCGAAGCGAAAGTACGAAAGACATGTTTGAAAGGTCGGCCGTGCGCACAACTGTAAAAAGCGAGAGCGCGCGGCGCGCAAAGCAATAATCGTAAAATGCGGCAAACAAGTCACTCGGTCTGTGCGCTAGCGACGAAAAAGTAATTTCACTCGTGTGATCCAGTCTCTGTACTCGGTGTCTCTGTCATTCAAAACAATAAAAAAAAACTGAGCAAGACGTCCGCGATATCGAAATCGCATTAAAGGACCATATCGAATGTAATTAATTTCGCCGAAGCGGCCGTGATAGCGCGTCTGGAAAATTTACGAGCGACTTGCGCACGCGCGCAATAATGTCATTTTATTTTGAGCCTTGCATGATTCCGTCCAAGTGCAGCAGCCCACGGTATTATAAGGCTTTGGATACGATGCAGTAGCAGTAGCTTTTTCATCTTTTTATGTGCTCTTTTACGGCACTGCATAAAAGAGACTCTCGGCTCTCGGAGTCAGACATGTTTTTGCCATCTCAGTCGCTACATTATCAATTATTTTGGTTGCTGATGTCTAGATCCTCGCGCGCGAGTATTTATTCAATGCAAATTCATAATGGATTTGCGCTATTGATTTCAGTAGAATGAAAGATTTATAAACGTTTAGCTGTACAGACCATCCGATCTAGATGGTAGAATCATTGTCGCATATAATTTATTAGTAATTTAGTATTAATTTAGTACAAATTTTAGGTACTGTTATGGTTTTTATTTTTATTTTTTTTTAAGCCAGAGGCTTTGCCAACGATGTAACTTTAAAAAAAACTAAAACGATTACTAAAATCAACGCACATGATGTGCTAACAAGCAACAGAAGCCTCCCGTAAAAGAACTCAAACAAGCCCAATCTCTATGTTAACAAAACGCTTCCTCCCATTGTACGCTAGGTAAGTATCTCTAGCGCGAAACGCCCGCGCCGCCTACCGGATTTTTTTTCAAACTTTGAGATCGTGCGAGTAGTAATTTGAAAATTTTCAAAATGTTTGACAGTTTATACAGTTTTCAATTTCTCATTTCTTTCCCATGCACCAAAGGGCACCATCCTTTACAGCGCGTGTCAGCAGCTACCCACGCTAGAGCACTATCAAATCGTGCAAATCTGTCATATTACACAAAACTGGATATTCATCATTCGTCTGGGATGACTGGTTATTAACTCGTGCGCCGAAATGACTGGTTTTCAAGCTAGTGGTCAAGATAGTTGGTTTTTCAACCTCAAAATTGAATCTGATGGTTTTCGAAGGAGTCGCCCGAGATATCTGG
>UCQR01099996.1:0-13228 GCA_900474235.1 Cecidostiba semifascia | reverse complement strand
GTTTCAGACTCATCCAATCGCGCCCGCGTGCAGCGTTCACGTATTCGCCACTCCACTGCGAGTGTCACCGCGCGCAGCCGCTGTTACCGCTCTGCTATCGGCTGTTATACCTCTTTTCTCTTCCTTTTGTTCCTGAAATCAAAGTCAAAAATATACTTGTCATCCAAATCGCTTACATTAGAGATTAATTAAAATATACGTGCTATATGTTTGATAATATGAAAACCTGAAGTGAGCTTTCGAACGTTTTCAAAAAATCGTACCAAAATCCCATTCCATCAACACCAGGTAGTAAAGCAATTCCGCGAACCAGTCCTCGTTTTTTCTTTTTCGAGCGCGCGGACATCCTCACACCGGAGCATCCAGCGAGACACTAGCAAACGAGTTCGCGAGTAGTATAGCCTGCGCTCGTAATAATAATTTTTACAAGCCTGTATACGAGCCCGTCGCTGTGTACACACGTTCGCGAGGGAGCTGCTCCCCTCCACCTGGTGCATACGTATCCCTACCACTGTTTCGTCACTCGTTCACCCCACACTTTTGCAGTTTCACCCCTACGGGCCTCCCCCACATGTGTGGGCGAATATATCGAGAGGAGGGATGTAGAGAGTCTTTATCTCTCTCTCTTTTGTTGTACGTGTATGGCAGTATCGTTTTGCTCTGTTGTACTCGTTGCCCGTATATGTAGCTGTGTGTCTTGCTTCGTGGAGTTGTTTATGATGAAGGTATATATTCGTCTTTTGCTTGCGATTGGTATCTTTTCTGTGATATACAGACTTTCGTTTTTAACATAAACACTATACTAAAACGTTAAAGACCTAATACGAAATCAGAAATTAATTTACACGCACCTGATGTATAATTACATTTCATTTCATCATACATTGAAATTCCAATTTCAGCCTCGATTTCGAATCGCAATTTATGTAAGCTATATCGTGCGAACACTACTGTCGAATTCCAAATGACGTGACACACTAATTTACCGACACCTCTAAAGCGTCGGGCTGCGACACTTGGCATTTGTATAGACGCATCTAATTTTCACATGCACGTTAACAATACTGCCGACGCAAATGAGCAATTATTTTCGTAAAAAGCTCATATCGCAGCGCGGGAAATTCAAATTTCCCGCCTTTTTTCAAAAATCATTACAAAAACCGGCCCGCGCGTTTCCTCCCACGCAATTACACTCCCTCCACAGGAGAGTCGGTTTTTCTCGTGGAAGGGATGGAGTTTTCGCGGTTCGTAGAGTGGGGCGAGAGAGCGCGTGTATAGAGGGGCAATAACCATCGGTGGGAAAGAGTAGCGGACAAAGTAGTAAAAGAGGAGAGTAGGTGGGTGGAAAATAGAGGAGCAGGAGAAACGCGGCTGATGCCAGTACGGCTTCTGTCTTTCGCGCTGCGGATCATATATTCTGCGAACGGCTGTTTTGCTGCGTTTTGTGTCTATAATGTGACATTATTGTTGGGAGCTGACCGGCTGTGATTAGAATAAGTGGAAAAATTAAGTGACACTATGATATCAGTAAATCTTGATCTGCTTGAAGTGATGTGTCATTTGAATTGTGGTCAATAGTTGATGTTCAAAAAATTGTAAGTATGAACGCATAGTTAATTATTTCATATAGTACACGTGCGACTAATAAATTATTAACCTTGTACATCTATACTTTATCAAATCATCCTGAACTTCAAACCTCCACCACCACCACTGAAAAAAGCTCTCTATTATTTTCCAAAAACTCCTTCTACCAAATCATCGACGCAACCCAATGAAAACGAGTCTCGTCTCTCCACAGCATAATCGCCCGCACATAATTCGATCGTCTGCCTCTACACACACACACGTACACACATATAACACAGTTCAAAAAGCCGCCGGTGTCCGCGCACTCGTTCCTCTCCTCTATTATTTCGCAGTGCGCGCGCCGCAGCACGTGTGCTACTGCAGCAGTAGCTCTCTCTCTCTCTTGCGCGCGCGTAAACGAATAAAAGAGAAAAGCGGAAGTGGATGTTAACGCGCTGCTGTCGTATAGGGGGTGGGGGAGAGATAGCGTGTGTTTTGTGTACGAGGGAGAGAGGGACCTACTACTCTCTGCTCTGACACGTGGCCCGTCACACACAGTATAGAGAGAGAGAGAAAGAGAGCCGCCTCGTGCGGATGGAAAAACTCTCGCGCGGCGCGCACTTTTACGCCGATGTGCCTGTGAATGAAAGCTCACTCCCTCCCTCTCGTGTGTCGTCGCTTTTTCTCTCTTTCTATCGTGTGTGCGCGCTATACTCTATATAGCTGCAGCTTTTTTACGAGTGCGTCGAGACCAGCGCACCACGTGGTGAGAGAGACGTGACGATGTGTATGCTTTATATGTGTATAGTGCGGATGGGGAATTAGTTTAGATTGTGCGCGTTTTATGGTGGGCTGAAAATAGATTTTTGTCGTGATGGCCGTTTTATAAACTGATTTGTTTTTGTGAACTTTTTTGATCGTAGCTTTAAAAAAGTGCTATGAATCATTCAAAATAATAATGTTTTATTCTTTTCTTTTTTTTTTAAATAAACTTGAAAGATTATATGGCTTGAACTATTGTGAAATAAATCTCATTATAAATCTTCGTTTATGATTAAAATAATTTTCAAATTCGAAATAATGTCAGACTTGAAAATTTCAAATCCAGCGCTATTTACAAGGCAACCAATCTGATCATCGTTTTCGAATGTTGATTCACTTATCACTTTTGTTAAAAAGGATAATTTTAAATCGAGGCTGTAAGCTCTGCACCAAAAGTCCCACAAAAGCTCTAAGAACTAAAAAGAAACAATCATCAATCATCTCCAAAACAAACCACTCATAAAATATTGGCAAAAGTCCGCAGCCGCGGAGCTTCCTCGGCGATAAAGTGCGTACGCGCGCGAGCTTGCAGAACGTGCAGAGGCAAGCGTTCGTCGTTGGGGCGCGTGACGAGCGGTAATTGAACGTAGCTACGGCATTTGCATTGACAAGCTCCAGCGGAGATAATTCAAATCTCGTCGAATTCGAGCGTCCGCTGCATCACACACAGAACGCGCGCGCGCGCGCTTGCGCTCGTTTGTCAATACGCGTCCGAGAGAGAGAGAGAGAGAGACTATATATAGCTTCCCTTCATCTCGATTCTTGCTCATCATCAGTTGAATATCGTGCGAATATGAAGCCAGTATGTGTGTCTTATGTTTTTCTATACACTACTCTGAGTTAATTCTTTATTTCGGCTCGAGCTATGTGTTGATTGGATTACATGTATTTTCTTTTGATTCCAACTGAATATATTACGTTGGATCGTATTGTTGCGCGAATAGGAAATTCAATCATCAACGCGTACTACAATTTCTAAATCAATATACGCATTTACACTCGACGCTGAAATTCTACAGTTGTCGACCCATACCACGCGATCGTCATTGCAATAATAAAATCAGCCTGTATAAACCTGTTATATGTATACCCAGGAGCGCTGATCTCCCCTGTCAAACAAATCCCCCGAAGCAAAAATCCACCCCACGGCTGATCAAAAGACCGGCGCACAAGGTGTAAACGAATCAATCGAAAGATGAAACGATACATACATACGTATCTATATATATATATATATAGATATACATAGAGTCGTAGAATCGAGCGATACATATGTATACAGGGGGAGAGTTGGCGCGCGGTGGCGACTTCGCTTTTGAAAATCAAACAGAGAGAGAGAGAGAGCGCCTACACTGCAGTCCACGTGTGCAGCTCTGTATAGGGCTGTACGGCGGCGGCGGCGGTGGCGGCAACCCTCGCCTATATCCTACTAGTGTTTGTCCGGCTCTGCAAATATCGGATCCGCCGCCGTCGGACGGCTTCCACCTGGCCGAATATATATCCTCGATGCGCCGCGACATATATAGATATACATACACTGTACTATATACTCTCTCGGGCTGCGCCGATTGCAGCGAGAGGCCTCCTTCCACTATACTACTCCGTGCTTATATTGGCGAAAACGATGCGATGCCTTGTGTATACGATGCGAGTTTTATGGAATTATATTTAGCTGACTTATTGCGATTTTTTGGCATCAGGTTATACGTGCTATCGGGAATCGATGGAGATTTTTTTTTACTTGGGATGAAATAAGAAATTCGAGTAAACCAAAAGAAGTAATTATATTTCTAATCGAAGAAAAAAAAGTAATTACGATAAAAAAGATTCACCAATTCAATCACATACACATCGAGACAATACATTACAACCGGCGTCCAAAGAAATCTCCAGTATTTTCAGACCTCGACACAAAAAGCACTTTCCCACCTCTCTCTCTCTCTCTCTCTCCGTTGCAACACCGAAAGAAAAAAGCCTTTTCCTCGCAGAAGGTATATCCACACGCCGTGAACCGCAGAGTTTGCAGGGGGATAAAAGCGCTAGTCGGAGAAAAAGACCCACACCCACACACGTATACACACACTCATCCGGAGAGGGAGAGGAGACCACCAACGAAGAGTAGTAGTAGGAGAGAGAGAGAGAGAGGATAGCACTGACCATAGCAGCAGCAGTGGCCGCAGAGGAGGTATAGGTATATGTATATAGCCAGTGCGAAAAAGCGAGGAGGACAGCTAGCTATACTGGTAGAGAGTGAGAGAGAGAGAGAGAGAGAGAGGAAAGCGGGGTCGAAAAAGCCAGCCAGCGGTGTATATAGCCATGTACAGAGAAGCTTTCTCTCGCGGAAGGGGTAACGAGCTAGCTGGAGAGGGGAAAACGGAACAACCGGGAGGAGAGACAGCAGAGCGCGCGAGCAAGCTCTATCGGGGGAAAGGGATGCCGCTCTGCGTGTGTAGGCATGGACCAGTGCGTCAACGGCTGTTGCCTCACACGTACCGCTCTCTCTCTCTCTCTCTCCTCTCCAAATTATAGTTAACCAGCTATATACCGGTGGCTGCTTTCAGTCTGATTTGTCTGACGATTACAAAGTGTGCTGCTGTTGCTGGATTGTCGACGATTTTGCTGCGTAGTCACGGTTGTCGCGAGAGTGATTTTTCTGAGGATTTTTGGACGGTACTTTACTTTTTATTCTGCTTTCGTTCGGCTGGCTGTGAAGACTCTGTGCGGAAAGAAGAGGTGTGACGAGAGTAAGTGATTCTGTTGGGAGATCTTGTGGTTTATGATAAGCAGTGATATCACGCGTGTGTATGTGTGGTTATTGTGACGGATAAGGTGATCGGCTGGAATTTGTGAATATTTTTTTTATATTTTCTTTTGGAGTATGTGTGTAGGGAGGATTTGTTTCG
Organism: Cecidostiba semifascia; assembly: GCA_900474235.1. Classification (NCBI taxonomy): domain Eukaryota; kingdom Metazoa; phylum Arthropoda; class Insecta; order Hymenoptera; family Pteromalidae; genus Cecidostiba; species Cecidostiba semifascia. The sequence continues at coordinate 7,934 of UCQR01099996.1, read as the reverse complement.
ATAGTTTTATAGAGACTATTCTGCAGACGATTATTTAGCAATCTGTTGTTCCGTAACTTTGTTTGTAAAAAAGAAATGTTCGAAGAAGTGTCTCATAGCCGTGGAATCTTACTGATTTTCTTACGAGTACAAGGAGCGAGTGCTAGAAGAGATTTGAATGCAAAGTTAAGCGGGTATCTTAAAACGGCCTGGAATGTCGCGAAGTTGGGGAAATGAAACTGCGCGCTTGGTTTAGAGAATTTGTGGATACCTTTTCATGCTTGACAGTTGTGTTTGTGCTTGATATCCGGAGTGACATAAGGGGTAGTTACAATACAGAGTTTTCGCATCAAAATTGTATTATAAGCTCGTGTTGAACTAGGGAAAAGATTCTAAAAATTGAGGTGTTTGTTCCGTGTTCAAGCTTGCATAAAGTATACTAATGATAACGTTCTTATGAAAGTGACGAAATGTACTCAAGTGACATTGTTTTAATTGCACGAATACATATTAATCTGAGATGATTTTCAGAAAATTCTTTGAAAAGCTCATTCGTTTCTTGAATTTATAAAATTGAAAGCCTAACTCAAGCTAACTCAATTAGAAACTTTTGTGACGTTGTCTTTTTTTGCAAGGAATGTGCGTTAACTATCTAATCTCTCTCTCTCTCTCTCGTTCAACCATAAAAATAAAAACAACACAACCAAAACAAAGCCCTACAAAAGCTCTCACCCACATCTCAAAAAACACGTTACACCCTCCAAGACAAAAACCCACCTCACCTCTCCGTCGGATCAACCGCCTCACCTGCATATCAAGCGATGCCGCTCCGGTAGCAGCAGCCACGTGCATCGCGTTTGACACGCGGTAGTCCCCCATCGGGTGCGTAAGCGCGCGTTGGGGGGTGGGGGTTAACGCGGCAGTTCTCTCTCGTTCTTTCGCCCCTGTTTTTCCCCTATTTTTTCCTCCCACCTTCGAGCCGGATTTCACCCCGCGCGGCGACATACACTTCCTCTCTCTCTCTCGTCGTTCTTTCTCCCTTCGTTCTACGCTGCAGGTACATATACACACACTCTCTCTCTCTGACGCGCGCGCAAAAATTACTGAATGAACGCTGACGTCACGAGAGAGACAGAGTAGAGGATGAAAAAAAATACACACACTCACAGGGGAGACACGTGTAGCGACGGCTGTTTGGTGAGTGGATATGGATGTATAAGGATGCAGCGTTGTGAGACGTGTGTGGAATTGTGTGTAGTGAGAAGAGGTCGGATTGAAGTGGTGGTGGTTGAGGAGTGGAAAATTTCGGTTGTTAGTGAGGTACGTGAGAAGAAAATCGGTAATGGATTGGTATTGATAGGATGAATGAGGTATTTGGTGTGGCTGGATGATCGAAAGCGTTTTATTCGAAAGGAGATAAGATATGATCGATTTGAAGCATTCATTGTAGTTGACAAATTTTTCTTCAATTATGAAAGTCTAACAGACGTTAGAATACCCAAAAACCACAAGAACGAGAAAAACAAGTGTAAACGTAAGCTCACAAAAATGTTCTACCTTCTCGAAAAAGCACAGACTTATCAGTAGCCCGTCAATCTCCCTCGAAAAAAGGAACGTTTTAAAAGACATTTTATATAACCCCATAGGGTTAGAGGAGGGTATTATGTACAATAAGTGTACGGCTGGGCGCAAAGCAGATAGCGGCGGTTAATACGCCAGTCGTTCGCGACGAGGCTGAAGGCTTTTCTGCGAAAAGCTTCGTTAAATGAATCGAATTACGGAGGGGTGAAAGAGCTGCCACCACCGCCGCCGACGGAGCGCGACGATGACGAGGGATTGCTCTTTGCCTTCTTTAGCTTGCGGGGATATGCGCGCGTTTAATTGTCTAGTTTAATTATTTTAGGGGGTTAACTGACTTTCTTCTCTTGGATTACGTTATATAGTATGAGAGATACGCGTAGGATACAGAGGCGTTTGAAGTGCACGAGCAACATTTTTTTTTCGACTTATAACGGCGAGGTGCATTTTAAGAGGGTTGATGTATTTTCTCGCAAATCTGTTGCAAGCTTACTGAGTAATTTTAAGTGTTCGCTTGATAATTGAAGATTATTTTGATTTGAATAAACTAGTTGAGATATACTAAAATTATTGAATTCTCTACTGTTGCAGCTTCAAACATGAGACAATCCCGGCGATTTCCAAAAAATTCGCTGAAAAATTCCGCACGATGAGGAACACCATTTCCAAAAACTTCGAATACCACCTGCCCATCATCGAACTAGAATCACGATTTTCATCCAGAAGAGAGAACCGAATACCGTGAAAATACAGTGTGACTAATACTCGATCAAACCCAGTGACAATACACCAAAAAATTTCAAAAAAAAACCGCGACAAATTCCACCAAAAAAAATTTTAACACAGTGCCAAACAAGTACAATCAACATTCAAAAATCGAGTGACATACAATTAACGGCACACGAGCCCTACAAATCACAGCATCAGCAATGAGCCTCTGACCGAGCGGCTCTTAGGCCGTCTATGGATATATTCGGCCGGTGCAACGGCGGCGCCGGCCTCGGTGTTAACTCGGTGCCCGCCACCGCGGCAGTAGTAGCCCAGGGCGCGACGACGAGATCGGCGAACAACCTGGCCGGGCCGGTGGTCGGTCCCGAGCACGCCTCAACGGTGGGCAACACCGGAGGAGGCGGCGGCAACAGCAACAACAATAACGGGCCTGCAGCTCCTGCCGAAGCTGCGACAAGCCAATCAAGGATGCAGTTGACCGGAGCATCGGCGCCGGGTAACGCCGCTTCACCAGAAAGCGGCGTTTCACCACTGGCTGATGCTTATACCAAGATGACCAGTGATATATTTGCCGAGAGGACGCTGGGAGATTATATGAGCGAGCATCCTGGTGAACTCGTCAGGACGGGTAAGTTTGAGAATTATTTTTTGATTGATGAAGATTTTGAACCCTATTGTCGATGTAGTTTAAGCCTAATCGGTGTGGCTTGAACTATAGAAAGAAAAACCCAATGATTCAATCTCCCAATAATTTATTTGTGGTTTGAACCGTACATAAGAAAAAACATGTAAATGTATAATCAGATTTTGAATATTTATGCATCTAATTGCAGGTTCGCCACACCTCGTCTGTACCGTACTACCAGCCCACTGGAGGTCCAATAAGACTCTCCCAGTGGCGTTCAAAGTCGTGGCCTTGGGTGACGTGGGCGACGGTACGGTCGTCACCGTGCGGGCGGGCAACGACGAGAACTGCTGCGCAGAATTACGAAACTCCACGGCTCTTATGAAAAATCAAGTCGCCAAATTCAACGACCTGAGGTTCGTCGGCAGAAGCGGTAGAGGTAAGCTTTTCAAAAAATATTAGGTATACAAAGTAAAATAAATAAAGTGGCTATAGGAACGATAAGTACCCACGAAGATTAGGCAAACTTCACGCCCTCGAAATCGCTCGACTTTTACGCTACATTCCCTCAGAATCACGCAGACCAGTAGCACCCTCTTCAAGCTAATTGAACGAAAATAATAACATCCTCCATAAGCCCTCCAGCAGTCGTTAAACGCCTCCGCGACACGGATTCATTCACAAAACTTCCCTCCAAGTAGATAGGTATATAAAGGAACCGGAAGAAGAAGAAGAAGAAGAAGAAGAGCGTCTTAGGGTCGTAGCCGAAAGTGTCGTGGGGTAGGTCGTGGCCGAGTCTTGAGGTCTCGGCTCTCCTCATTTTTCCGTCGGTTCTCGTGGGGGAAAAGTCGTCGCGCGCGTCGACTTTCAAGGGGGGACGGGTATATAATACTAAAGAGACGTTTGAGGGTGAAACACCGAGGAATCTCTCTCTCTCTCTCTCTCTATGCGACGTCTTCGCGGGGAACCTCGAGGGAGTTTGGGTAATGGCTTTTATTTGTCCGCGTACGCCAGCCGGAAAACTCCTTCTTTCACACTGATGCTTTCTCCTCTCGTTTACGCTTCGTCGTAGTCTGTCTTGTTTTCGTCGGGTGATGAAGATGTTGAATCAATTGTTTTTGTTGTTATATTTAAAAATTTCTAAGCAATATAATTCTCTCGACATATCATATACCCTAAAGTATAATACCAACGGCAAATGAATTCTCCGTTCACGACTCGCTTATCACTATATTTAACATCAGAGCGAAGAAAACGCGAGGGAGCCGGAAGAAGAAAAGACGGAGTTGGGCGCGGTGTCTGTCTGCAGCAGTAGCTTCACCTTATTCCGAAGGCGGCACAAGGCGATGATATTAATTGAGGTTTCCGCCGGTTTAATTAACGTTATTAGAGCGGGAATTTCGACGGCAGCAGCCTCGGCTCCTCCTATCTCTTCACTGATGAATCCTCTCTCGTATATACCTTTAAACAAGCTTCCCCGTTTATCTGAATTATTTTGAGGGCTGGAATTGCTGAGCAGAATAACGCTTGCGAAATGAGCTCGACGTCTTTTCGTACATGATTCCGTCGTCAAGTGACTATACACACCAACTTCCTTATGTGAGCGTTACATTATCGTTTCTTTCCTTGACAAAATCTCAAAAAAGGGTTAAAATCATTAACATCGATCGATGGAGAATATAATCAAGCAGCTCTTGTCCTTACCTCCCTCGGCTCTGTTCACTCCGTCTATACATATACATCCTTCATCCGAGCTTATGTTAATTCCGCGCTCCGGCGAAAACAATTGAGAGCTAATCCCAGACAAATGAGTGACGCGTCGGAAAGGGTTGAGAGGAGGAGAGAGAGAGACTTAAGATTCTACGGCTCGCGTCTTGGGGCTTTGGAATTTCTCGACGTTAGATAGGCCGATTTCCCAAAGAGAGAGAGATTCGCTTGCGCGTACTTCCGCCTTTCACGGGATTTCTGATTATCCTAATTTGAGAAAAGAATCGTTGATGCTATACTGTTGGGGGACTTGAGCAGATTGATTCGACGGAGCTTGATTTTGGGGTCGGGTAAAAGTGATATATTTATAATCAATTTCGTTCGCGTATAGAATAAAGTTGTTTTTTTATCTTGTCTTGTTATTCACGTCTTTGAAATAACGACGTTCGATTATAAAGCAGCTTCTATATCGCGTATAGACCATCAAGCTCGGCAATATCTATGATAAACCACATCCTCGAGTCCTCATCTCCGACCTCATCTTCTTACCCGTATATAAGATACATCGAAACCATCAACGTGATATCTTCTTGGAAGGGACAGCGTATAACACCCCTGCACCTAAGCCCGTTAACGAGATCCTTCGTTCACGTCCGATATAAAGCCAAGGCGATGGTGCGGTGACACGTGCGAATCCGAGACAAATTTAATCGCCAGAGAAGATTGTTATATTATCTCCTCGCGATTAATATTACGAGAGCGAAACTCGCTGCGTATAAACAACAGCAGCAAACAAAACCGAACGACCGCGAAAAACCATACGACCGAGCGAATTTCCATAAAGCACACTCTCGCGGCAAAAAAGCTCTCCGCGCGTTAAAAACATCCACCTCTCGTCCCCCCCTAACAGCCATGCTTAACATAATTTTCTAGGCTGCTACTGCAGCAGTACAGCAACACACACACACACGTGACTCGAATTTCCATTTGGAGCGGCAACAATTCTCATGCGTAATGAGCTTAACGCGCCGCTACCGCCGTTAAAAGCGGACTTTGACCATATACTGTATATACATATACACACGTGTATATATACAGCACGTCCCCAAGCGCGGACTCGCTCGAAATCGATTTCACGGTAGAGAGCGCGATCCAAGAAAAATCTAACATCGAAACGGCACAGAGAGGAGCTTCGCGGGATAATCCAATATATCGCATTCGACGCGATCGCTGGCTCATAATCGCGCGCGCGCGCGCGCGCCGCTCGATGTCGTGTCTCTCTGCGGAGCTGCTGCTGCAGCCGAAATTGAAATTGATCAATAGGCACGATGCGACGCGGCCGGCGTCATTAGCGGCTCTCTTTTGTCCCACGTATTATGTGTGTGTGGAGACCGGTGAATTTCCAACGGCGGATTGATGATGATACGTGAGAGATAGAGTTGGGTATTGTGTGATCGGTGACGTGTTAAGGCGGGACGTATGCCGATGATCTTCTGCTTTGTTATACTAGAGAGCGTTGCATTATATTTTGAATTAGAAAAAAAATTAGTTTATTACAAGCTGTAAAAAAACAATATTCTTAAAGCTAATTGCTCTTCCCATAAGCTTGTATTCTTCTTCTTCTTTCCTCCTTTCTCTCCCTCTTCGTCTATACACGTCCTTCTCATCGTCCCGTTTTCCCTTTCAGCCTTCCCTATACTGTCTAGTTCGCGCTTCTGTTCTCGGGGGCAGTCGGTGTGGTATATTCCAAGCTACATACATACACGCAGTCGACAAGCCCTTCGTGTGTGTATACACTGCTGCTGCGATAGTTACCGGCGCGGGAGTATCAGCCTCGGTACCAGTCGCCGAAGCTTCGAAGTCGCGAGAACGCGTTTGCCTTTTTAAATGCTTTTACTGTGCTGCGCGTGCCCGTTTGAGCTGTTATTTTTGAGAATTCGTTTATTTTTATGCATTTAGAATTCTTTTGTATATTATTGACGTCCGACTAAATCAATGTATTACTACTTATAGATTAATTGTAATTTTTCTCTTCCTACATAAATATTCAAAACTTTGGTTATATTCTTTGCAAGATAAAAAATAATGTACCATATTAAGCCACTTGCCAAACAAACAATAAACCTCGCATATTCGTTCCAAACAAAAAGACGATTCATATTCTATCAATCATTACAGACCCACAACACATTATCATATACCCAGACGCTCGCATGCAGGCCTCGTCTATACATAGCGTGACTGCAACAGCAGTATAGCAACGAAATACGAAAGAGGTAGCAGCACCGCGGCGGTGGCGAGGAATCTCGCGTGGCGAACCGCCGTGTGGCCACCACCTCGACACTCGCGCCGTTATTATTTCTGATATGGCCCTCGCGCGCGCTACTGCTATACTGCCTGCTGCAAGCGCGTGCTGCAAGCCGACCGGCACTTTCCACTTTCTCGAGTATTTATCGCCTTCAATTTCCCCCTGCTTTTTACGTCCCTATCGATTTCGCGTGCGAAACTCTGTGTGGCTATATAGAGCAGGCAGCAGGCTTTTGGTCGTTTGCGAGCTTGCGAAGTGCTTTTCGTTTGAATATTCGTGTGTTGAGGAAATTTTTAAAAGAGTTGTTTTTCGAAATTGAACTTTTTCACGTTAGAACGTTGAAAATATACGTTCTGTAGAAACGATTGGAACTGTTATAGTAGTAAATAACGGAATGACTACAGCGCGTGCGAGTAATGACGCAGATGAATCCAAAACTGCATGAAACCAACTTTTTCATCGAATTCAAAGATAAATCACCCCACTCCAACCTCAAAAACCTACCCCCCAAAGCCTTGAATTATAACACTAGGCCGCAACTATCCTCAAAGCTCCACGAAAGAAAATTCCCCAAATTCAGCGATTCGCCTGCATCACCCATACCCTGCTTCTCGGGCTTGCAGCGAAAGTTCGCAAACGCGGTTATCTGCGCCGACGAACGAAACTCCGTTAAACGAGTTAGCCCGAACGGTAATGTATCGAGAGCGACGATGCGGCGGCGGTGGGGGGCGGCTCAGAGCCAGCTGCAACGAGCGGCCATCTGTCCGGCGGCTGGTCCTTTTATTATGATAAAAAGCCACCGGCGGCGCAACGTTGTTTGCCGAAAATTTGGTGGCCGGTATATAGAGGGGCTTTATCATGCACGTATATATATAGGCTTTACCCGAGGTTTTTCCGGTTATTGCACGTTGTATGTGCGGCTGCTTTCGTTTTGTTCTTGGCGATTTATGGGGGGAATTATCGGCGCTCGATATGCTTTCGAGATTAATTTCGGGGGGAGACTACTGC
>UCQR01099995.1:0-16574 GCA_900474235.1 Cecidostiba semifascia | reverse complement strand
AGCAGGTCTAACAAGGCTGTTTTGGCATATTTGGCACACTACTATACATGCACTTATTGGCTCGTAGATTGTGATGAAGTAAATGGGAAAGTGCCTATATTCCACCTATCAAAAAAATCGAGTGGTGAGGGAGAGGCTGGTCCAAAACGTTTTTGTTTTATAAGGCTAAAGATCTTCACACACCATTAGCAGCCCAACAATTAGATAAATAGTATTATTCATTTCTATTAACTTTATCGTGAAATAACATGATATCTGAATTAATTATTTTTCACAGCCTTGCAATCAGATCACAGAAGTCTCTATAATACTCAACCATTTTTAAAAAAAGGAAAAAAATATCCTCGCTCGAGAGATGCGCGCGTAACGCATAATGAAGAATAAGGCCAAGCGGTATAATCAACCGATTAATTCCCCGCTGTCGATACGAGCTTGTCGCAACTCGACTTCGCAATAAACGTCAAACAATTTCCTCTCATATACATCCCGGTATATTGCAAGCTTTCATACACCGCATTAGATTCAATAATTGCAACACGTGTGCGTCGCTTTATTACGTGTACATCTCCGTTACAAATGCAATTTTTGTTCGCGTGCAAATAAAAAGAGACAGGATCGATCCAGGAAGTTTCACGTCAATGCATCGTTAATGAGAACGAAGAAGTGTATAGATCGTCATTAGGCTTGCCGATCGAAAGACGAACCATCGAGGCGATTTCTCCGGCATCACGACTAGTCGTCTTCCCTTCGCGGAAAAATGCCATCAGCAACGTGAACCGATAAATTCGTACGAGGTGTTTTTGTTGGGTAAGGTATAACGTTAGGCTGCACGTGCATCTTCTCTGTCTGGTAATTAAACTTAGGCGATGGTAATGGGACGGTACAGTCTGATTAAAAGTTGTTTATGATAAAACAGACTCGGATCTGACTGTAGTCGGTAATTTCTACTTATGTTAGTATTGCGTATTTATTATTGAATGAAGATTTGTAAATGACGACGAGTTTAAAGCCAATAATATCTAAATTCACTTTTGATTTATGACACAGGCATGATATCAAATCTAAAATGTTGATTCATAAATCTCTGGGATCTCAGTGCTGATGCAGATTTTAATCAATTTTAGTTTCAGGCTATCGTGTTACGCATTACGAGGATCGCATCATAGCAACTCATAAATTCAAATTAACGCAAAGTATAAACCAATAAACTCTTGGAAAACCTGTTAATATTACTGATTATCGTCATATTTTATATAAAAATGGTTTATAGTAGAAAAACAATAAGATCCAGCTAGTGATTAATTCGTACGTAGATTAAGCTATTAACGCGCAGAATATATTCATAACATTTTCAATTTTTTTTTTACAATTAATATAATTCAAGAAAAATAGAAAACATCAGCTTCTGCAAAATTCTTCGAACAAACTGTACACGCGTCTATGTAACCTCGTAACAGGGAGCAGCTCACGCGCCATCACGTTTCTCCCGCGCCGCCTCGACAACTACCGCATAGAGGAGACAAATTTTACGACCGATTAATGGGACAGGCAATTTTATTACGTACACATTTCTTCCCGGCTCTTACAGCTTGCTCACGCATCCGATCGTAGTCCAATAAATACCTACGACTAGCGCCCGGTCTCCTTTTTGCGGCTCTAAACAACCGTCTTAGGTACGCAAAAGAATTCAAACGCATATATGCTGGCAAATTTATCTGAAAATACGCCTGGATACGTTTTCATCTGATGTACACTAGAGAATACCGGTGCAGTCAGTTATCTAGCCGACAGTCTCTGCAGTCGTAAAACTGGCTTAGAGCAGCGTAAGAAGCCTTTATAAAGGTGGTTATCGCTCTATTTGCATGTAACGCTCGTCTAGTGTATGCAGCTGTGAAGGTTGATGATGAAGACGGAGGTGAACGGGATGGAGCTGAATAAGTGACGTGTTGGGATCCTGAAAAAGGAGAAGCAGCGATTGGATGTGCTTATAACGACGATTGTTAGTGTTTCCATTAAAATTTAACGACGTGCGCTGTTTATTCATAAGAAAATGCTGTTTCTGAGCAATTTGAAGAATACCTTTATACATGCACTGTCGCATAAATGGGAAATTTTGAAATCGTTCGTAAAACATAGTTGATACAGCTTTATAAAGAATCGGTTATCTAAAACCACATTTTAGTAGCGGAAAAGATATATTAAATAAATATCGTAAAATTTTAACGACGCGGATACAAATGATATAAGCTGTGCAGGTGTCAGTTTAACAAGAAATTTAATTACAGATAATGTCTTCCAATTAGATCTAAATACATATATATTTACGTCAACTCACTTTTTCAAAAAAAAGTTTTCGTTCTGCGTTCCCAGGTAAAATATAAAGAACCGAATTTCGCATACATCTTGTTGTCACATTGTTGCAAATGTTTCTACAGACAACCATTATTGTTTCGATCGATCGAACGATACACACGTATATCTCAAAAACACGCAACGCAAGATAGCTCGTCATCGGATCACGATTAGCTGTAGGCGCACGTGCATATGCATCGCTGAAAAAGGAGGACGACAGCGTAGCCTAATAATAATAATAACGGAGTATGCAGAAAACCACGAGAACAACGATGGAACGGATCGTGGGAGTCTCTTCATCATCTTTGTGCCAGAGAGCCACTCCTTTCGTTGTTCAGTCTCTTTGCCTTCTGAGAACAATTAAAAAGTGCGAAGCTGATGTAGCGATTGTACAAGAAAATTACCTGTATTCAGAATCTGGTTATACTTTCTACTTGAAAATATATTGAGGAGTTCGACAGAGAAAATGTTTTTACCAAAAAAAAAGTGTTTTGATATTTATGTAAGTTGTGAAAGGATATACAAGAAGCTATATTCCTTTCAATGCCTGCCAAATGAGTCCGGTAGCTACAATTTATATTATGTTAAGTGTACTTAAAGTTGCATTAAGATAGGGAAATAAAAGTGGTGTTAAGTATCGAAATCGCGAAAGTTATGTCTTAATTATGCGCAATTACCGCTAAAGTGCTAGATCTGCACTAGATCCCAGAGCTTATTAGTACTTTTCATAGATGTAATACATCAACCAATGGATATTAAACTGTTTCAATAGTGAAAATTACATATACACCCCCGTGGAACAAACCGATACCATACACAAGTCCATAATCTTCCCATCGCCGAAAAAGTAAAGAAAGTAAAAGCCAGGATCCCAAACGATAAAGGCGGCGAAATGCAAAAAAATAAATAAGCGCTCCAAATTAAGAGCACGAGTGAAAGCTCCGGCGACTCTCAACGCGCTCTTCCTCGCCCGATCTCGAATTTTGCATACAGCCTCATAACATAATCAGCCGCCATTTACGGCCACACACGTCCTCGCTTATACATGTGCACTTTCGTCTAATTTACAGTGGTACACTTGGGAGCAAAAGGAGAGAGAACCAATGAGAGCACTTTCTCCGCAAAGGGAGGAACCAATCCGCCTTCGATCCAATTACGCGCCTAAGCAGTGCACCGAACGTCATTTTTTCTCGCCCCGAAGCATTTCTCATTTCCCCGATACTCGCCGCGCGCTGATTGATTCGACAATAAAGCTGCGAGCCGCGGATAATACGGCTGCACTGCGCGGTAAATTTGAAATTAATAAATTTATGGCTCATTGTGCGCTACTTAAAATCAATTAACGGTTATGGCCGCGGCGTTATTATATATTTGTTGCTGACATACACGGGGGTTATTATACGGGTTTCGTCGGTTATGCAAGCAGTAACTCGCCCGGTAGTGTATTTGCAGCCGCCGAACGTTGAATCATTGCTGCGCGTGTGTATTATATAGAAGCAAAAGAAAGAATCGGGATTAGTAATGAAGACGGATTAATAGCGAGCTCCGGATTTACGATATCACCGAAAATACCTGCCTTCGAGACTTTCGATACTAATAATATACGCGCGCGCGGCTCGTTATACGATCGCTGGAGAATTTTTCCGGGTGTCGAGGGGATAAAAACGGGGGGAACGTCGTCGAATCGAGGTGAAATTAGCCTAAGTGGATGTCGCATTCACATGTCGAGTGGGTCTAATTAATCGACTTTTGAGTCTGAGTTATAAGCCGAGCTATATAGCATAGGATAGCGCGGTTGACGAACTTTTGTATGCGCTTTTCCTGAAATGGGCGGGATTTATTATGTCCAGTATTATAAGAGTTATACGAGAGGTTGTGGGAAAGAACGAGATTTAGAGATAGGTGATGATGGCGATCGGTAATGCTGTGAGCTTTCGTGCATTATGGGAACGTAAGGGAGACAAATTTCTTTCTTCAAGTAGATGCTATAATGATTGTGAATGGTTAAAGAAAATTCGCCGTGGCATTAGTTCAAAATCATATTAGTTTACTCATAAAATTTGTGAACATAACTATGACTAATTTTTTGGCTTTAACGTATTCACAATCTCAAACTTATCGTTAAAGTCTTCTTTCGAGGTTTTTAACCTCGTAATAAAAAGTCTTTGTTGTTTTTAGTTCCCGTGCAAGGACGAACGTGTCTCTCGGTGTCGTTGACGTGGCGAGGATTCCTCCGCGCAGTAATCCTCCAAGGTCAAGCGGGAAGCACTAAAAAGTGAAATGGCCACTAGCTACATCTGTAAAATGGATTAGAAATCGTCGATCGATAGAAATGCAAATTCGCGCGTAATCGCGCTCTTTTTGCCATTAATTTTTTTGCATAAAATCGGCATATCTAAAAATTCACGCCGAGAAAGCGTGAAAGTCCATTCTGATCGATTCCCGCACGTATTTGAAAAAATATCATATATACGTCGTTTGTTAAACGGCTTGGGATATACGGAAGTCTCAGGAAATACACCTCTCGTATTCCATACGGTGACCATTCGCATTTGAATGTTTCTCTCGTTTGTTTCGTATGGGTTTTCTTGCTTGTGCACTTCGGATTGTGCGTGTTTTACAAATATGACATAAAACGTCGCGGGTTTCTCTTATGCAAATCAGGCGTTGAGATTGTTTATGGAAGAGATGTTGCCAAAAGAAAATACGTTGTACTCGAGGAATCGATATTTTTAGTGAGTTATTGTTTTAGTATATAAGATCGTTATATCGTAAAACGTACTAATATGTATAACATTTTTTGTTAAATTTATAATTTTTCAGATCCTTGGTTGTATACTTCTTTCTACATTCCAAGTGCATATAATTCACTTTCGCATCTCTGTTATACACTTTTATAAAAAAAATTAACAATCAACGTCACCGACATCCAAACTGCCTTAAGACACTAACACCTCACGAAAAAAAAGGAGGAAGAATGCCACACATTTTCTCTCGCATCGAAACTCGCAAAGTCAGAACAAGTGAGCCAACGAACCTTTTCCACTCGCTTCACCGATATTGCCCAGGGGCCACAGTCCGGCTTTCCGCGACTATACATGCACGCATTGGCCTTGACAGTCAGTCGTGCGGGGCCACCACTATATAATATCGGCCGCTGTTGGAGAAAGACAGTGAGAGTTGAAAAACGCAGTGGCTGCTGCTGCAGCAGTGGCGACGTATTCTTGGGTTCGATGGCACTTTCACGATGCCTCAGCATCGTCTTCGGCGCGTCGAAACCTGTTTTCGCGCGCTTGTTCTTTCGATGTGTGCGTAAATGTATACGAAGGTGAGACCGTGTGGATTTGTTGTGATCTAAGGTGATATTGCACATTTGCATGTTTTGTAACACTCTGCACGAGGATTAGACGCAATTTTTTTATACTCGGCTTTTAACACGCAATTCTAATTGCAGCTAAACGCTTCAACGCGGTACTTAAAAGTGATATTTGAAAGAGAAGAAAAATGGAATTAAACTTAAATCCAGAGAGGAAATCTAATGAACACTTGCGAAATAGACTTTACACTGTCATAAATCGCTTGAAAAAAATGACGTTCACATCTAAAGCGCGCTCGCGATATTATAGAAAACAGCTACCGGCTGCGCAAAAATCGGCGTGTAACACTATTAAGTAAATCTATATACGCGGTTGAAAAATCCCGCGTTCTCATTGACATAGAAATAAATACTAAAAATACAGACACATTCGCGCCGGCATTCACACGTACATACAGACCAGCGGCGTTTCAATAAACCTACAGCTATACACGAACGCAGAAACGTAACGTGAATTACGATTTTGTCAGAGCTGCTATAATTGCCGGCTGATTTACGAGTCTGATGCCGATTTCGGAAAAATCGTGCGCCAGGATTCCAGATCAATGTCGCGAATTTCGCAACCCCGCTTATAACTTAGCGATGCGTGCGATTAGCCAAGTCGAAAAAGCGTAGACGTCATAATATGAATATAAGCTTGTTTAACCTTCTGGAGAAGTTCGATAGTAATGTGTGTATTAGAAGCAGAAAGCTAATTAATATAGATATCGGTAGGTGGTTACTACCGATCGTCCTTCGATGATAAAGGCGTAACGGCTCGCGTCTCAGATATATGTGTCCACTGCCGATTTTTCAAAAGCGAATAAGTTATTGCTTCGATAAATATATGAGTTTCGATTGCGGGCGCACTCTTTAGTTCTAGTGCAGTGGCGCGGATTTAATCACGATCGGCCGGTTTTAATTGACAGTTATGATGTGATCGGTTTCAACAGTCGGTACTGCAGCTATACTACTGCTGCTGTTTTAGACATCCGTGTGTATAGAGAGAAGTTTTACGGATATGTGTCTAAATATTTAGACCGATTTTGCAACTGATGCTGGAGGTGGTCATATCAGTAATTGATATTGTTAGTCATTCCACGTGTGTTCTGGGAAATGGCGGCGCAATTCTTAAAAGGATTCGTATATAAATTGTACTACTCTTATTGATTATTGCTCGGAACAAGAATTACGAAAATTGTGTACTTTAGAAAGTTTGTAGTCCGTTCCCAGTTTGAGCAATGATAACGCTAATATAAAATATGCTCTGGATGAGGAAACGCGATATAGAGTACATCAAGACGTAAATATACATATCGGTATAACTGAATTATGGAAAATTAGTTTATTTCAAACTGCATGTTTGAAAACATTTTATTATATTGCGCTTATTTAGATACAGCCTTTGATCGCACGATATATAAATTCGTATAAGGAAAGAACGGGTTTTTCTTTAACTGCACGTTCATTAAGTTTCCTTATATACTCGCAAAGTTTACGTGCCGGCACAAGATGATCCTCAGTAAAGTCCAACTCCACTGCACATATGTAGCAGTTTACGTTCGAGATTATGATCGGCCATCAGTTTTACAATTTACTTTACGAGACTTTGAAAATTCCAGAACGTTACCAACGCACCGTAGTATAATATCACAAATTTCAATGTTTACTCCAAGTATAAACAACATTAGCGAAGTAACGAACATGCAGTCAAGCTCATACCTTATCCAAACGGTCCATCAAATTAAACCAAACTGCATTCCGTCACTCCTCCTAATGATCATCTTTTATCACTCGGTTCTCCATTTCCTCAATCCTCTCGACTCCATCTAGAAAACCTCAGCCACGCGTATAAACGTTCTCGCAACTCTAGAAACGAAGCAACGCAAGTATTGCTCCCCTTTATCGACTGACTTGCGCTACTGCGAGTTTATCTGCGATTTCCGCGTTTCACCGCGATCGATTATATTGTTCGATCGCTGCTGCAGCGGACGACGAAGGAGCCTCTGTAAGCGAGGATGTGAGAAGACGGCGATACTTATTCCCGCGAGAGAGAGAGATACACGTATGGGCTGCTTTCTCCGACGAGGAGGTGTCGTCGCTGTCGTCGTCGTCACCGTGACGTGAGCGCGAAAGAGAATGATTTCCGGGTGGAATATGTATGGGGTACTCTCTGTATGCTGTAGCGGTGGCGGTGAAAAATCCGGAGATTTATGGGGAGTTTATTGAGTTACATAAATCGAGGCTTGAGGTAGTTATGTATTGTTTTTGTCACTTAATTGCAAATAAACTCTAAACTTTTCGGTTTATTTTATAAAAAAAAAGAATTTTGAATATTGTGAAGAAATTACTTTTATGATAGTTTCAGTCGAATAGAATTGCTACTGGTAGGATCATTTATCAAATCGAATCGGCAGGAATACAAGAGGTAACGTTTCACGTGTAGCAGCAATGTCTGTTTGAACTTTGCTTGAGAGGATGTGAAAGTGGAATGGTTTTTTTCTGCTCACCCGTACTATCGGGGAAGTGAAGCAGCAAGAAAAATTGATTTATGCTTAATGCTCGACGTTTATCTGATTTTAAGAAATTCGAACTTCTGTTTATATAAATGTATCCGTTGAAGCTTTTTTCTCATCGCAATATACATCCGTATATATTTCATACAACTGGATTACGAGTATACTCCGTTATGTGTTATCAAGCTTAAAAATTTACTTTATTTAGATTTATCGGTAGTATCAAACGTATTATCGGTAACTCACTGAGTGTGCAGCAAGGTGTAAATCAGATACTTTTCAACTAACCTGCAACAGAAAAAAACGAAAAGTCATTAATATCAAGCAAAAAAATTATATAAATAATATATCGCTAACAGCACAATAAAGAACCCCAAAACTTTCAATCCGAAACTTATAAATTAAGTAGCACAGACACTCGACAATTTCATTAATATTCCACGACGAAATTACACACCTCCGCAATCAATGCGTTAAACACGCCCGACATAATTTCACCGATACGGAAATCGCAATAATATACTCGACACATATATGCCCTTGGGGTAGTAGTGCGTTGTCCATTAGATCCGATTTCGCGTGTGGGCAGACGTCACTAATAGGTGCAGCGCACTAGAGGATAAAAGAAGAGGGAAAAAAGCACTCACACGAAAGAGAGCAAAGAACTCGGTAGTAGCGCCAATTATCCTAGAGGCGAGTATACCGGAAGGCGGCGGCAGCCGCGTATTAACTTTTCCAAGTACGGCGAAATTACATCCATTGGCGCGCGCGGATATACGCTGAATTTGAATGTTTGTTTGCTCGTGTATAGTACACTACACGCCGGCGGCGCAATTGCGCGCGCGGGCAATTTGCGGTTTTCGTCGGGGACTACTCTATACTAGTATGGGAAGAAATGCTCGTATTTGATTTTCGCGTAATGGCTTTTCTTTTCTGGAGTTAGAAGTCTATCTATCTGGCCGAGATGCATTTGCCAAGTCATTTTCATCGCTTTATTTGCTGCGACTGCTTTTGATGCTGGCTTTGATTTGGAGCCGAGTGAGTGATCGATCAATTACGCTATGGGAATGAGAATCTTATATATTCGTTGTGTCTGTGTACACTGAAGACATGCTTGCATCATGTTAACACTTCATTATTGCTATGCTGAGGATATAAATAATCATTTTTCTCACAAAGGCTTCTTGGAAAATAACGCGTGCCGCAAAGGAGTTTATTGCTGCTTGTGGGAACATTTTTATGACGTGGAAAACGCGTTCATATACCGATCGTCAGGCTGTTTCGAGCGGAGTTTGCTATTGAAATAAAAATTTGCATAAACGCGCGTCCGTCTTTCTATTTAGAAATGGAGCAATTTTAGTAATTAGACACTTCTTGCGGGTGACGCGTGTTGCTATAACGGTTCGCCCGTAAACATCGTTAAATGCGTCGTTTCTCATTCTATTAACTGCATTCGTAATAAAAATTATATAGCGAAAGAAAGAAAAAAAACGAGCACTGTATTCTTCGAGATCCCGAGAAAAATGTAAGTCAACTCGCAGCTCGCAATTTTAACCTCATTATATACTCGGCTTTTTTCTCTATATAAGAGAATTAATACAATACGCCGTTATAACGACAGATATAGAATGAGTGTAATGAACGTAAACGCAAAACATAACAGCGCTTTTTACAAAATCGAATGTACCGATAATTAAACCTTTGTAAATAATTGCAAACCTCGCCGCACAACAAAGAAGAAACACCTCGTTTTATTTTTATCCCATATACGATTTCCCAATACTGCACACGTCGTATACGCTTGCAATTGCCGTGCTAACGACGAGAACCTCTTACCGATCTAAGGTACCGTCGTTAAAATCGTTTCACACATCCCGGCGAAATGGGGAGAAGAAAAAAAAAGAGGCAGTCGAGCTCAGCAGAAAACGTAGGTCGAGGCCTCAACCTTATTCTCTCCCCTTCTCGATGTAGACCGGATGTCCTCGCGTCTCTACGCGGCGCGCGCAAAAAGTTCATCGACGCTTGGGAAAGCGCTAAGTATAGCGAGAGAAAGAATGCGTGGGACAAGGACGTGGCATCCTTGTTACCGTTTTCTTCCGTCGACTGCAGTTGCAGCGATGATGTTGAAAGAAGCTATGCTGCTGGCATTTTATGTTTATAATTTATTTGTGAGAATGATTTTCGTGTTTTGTAATTTAGATTAGATTTAATTTGAGTACGCGTGAAAAATGTTTTTTTACTGATAAAAGCACTAAAATCGTATAGTCTATCAAGATAAGATGAATTATAGCTACGAAAATGTTCCATTACACCAGTCAAAACGGTCCAAATATATTGTATAAAGGCTTGAGTAACGCATAACCACGTATACGCGAATTAATAAACAATAAATACCGAACAATTATATACGTATGTAGCATATAAGCAATCTCGAAACCATACTCAACTCGAAAACGATACGAAGATAAGGCGAAAACGTTTGGTTAATTAACGAACAACGCCCGAGTGAGTATAAGCGACAACGCAGGAGCACACAGATACGCCTCTCTTGATATAAATCGAATCGATTAGATCGATACAGAACTGCGCACCGGGATTTTCCTCCACAACAGTCAAAGATAATCGCACTCACGTGAAGGTGTAGGTGCGAGAGTCTCGAGGTCGCGAGAAAAGCGCATATAATCGCCGTTATATGGGGCTCAGCGCGGAGAAAACGGTAGCGACGACTGTGTGAACAAGGCGTTTTTTGCTGTGCGTGTATAGGTGCAGAGGCTTTTTTGAGATTTACTGTCTCGTTTGATGAGATCTTTTTGTCTCTGTGTACACTACTCTGGAATGCTTTTGTTCTCCAGACCGTTTCTTCGTGTATATTATAGATCTGATGAGAATGTACCTCGCAATTATAAAATTAAAATAAATCATCGCGTATGAAAAAGAAGAAAAAAATCGATTTCATTGATCGCTGAAGCTCATGCTCGTAGGCAAAATTAACGATTCACATCTGAGGCTTGACACACATCTAGCGGCCATCGACGCGTGTACACCATCACGCAGCGAACAAAGAAATCACATCTTGCGCCAACTCGTCGTCGTCGCGAAAGAGAAAAAGACAGAGATCATAGTGCCCCCGCGGGTCTTTTCAAGTGAGCCGACGTCAGGGGACGTGTGACGCGAGTCGACGGCCACGTCGGATGATTATCGGTTGTCCCAAGTCGACGTTTAGAATGGATCGAACAAATGAAGCGTGCCTCGATGCTCGCTCTTGCGCACAATGAGGTGAGAGAGTTATTGAAATCCAACAGAGTCGATATGGTTAAGATATTAATTCCATTGACATTGTCAGGTATGTGAGTGTTTTGGAGGCCCCGGGATACAATAATTTCAGGATTTTTTTCTATAAAGAGCCGGGAATTAATGACTCATACCAGCTTCGAGAGGAAAATAAATTAATGCAAAGTTCAGTGAACTCCGCATTAGTCACGCGATGAATAAACACGTTATTGCGTTGTAAATTTCCTCTTTGTAATTGCTGTATACGCGTATTTGTACTATAACACTTTTCAGATGTGCGAACGTGTATGCAAAAAAAGTTTCCATTCCTTCAAACTACCCATGGGTTTACGACTAAAGTCTCTGTACAAAGGGATCGAATGACACCTTTCAACAAGATATATTACCCGGTCTCATTTTGAACAGCACTAAAATTCTCCAGCCTTTTTTTCCTCACACTTTTAGCCCATAAAATTCAACAATGATCTTATCAGACTCCCAGGCCAACAAAGAACACCCCCTACGTGTGTCTATATATACTCTCCGATTCTGCATGACTCGTGATCCTTGGCACGCATAGAGCGGCGGTAGCATTCCACCCGCGCGATTTCCATAGATCATTAGACTCTCATCGACGCGCCCACGCGACAATGCGGATTAGCTGCGGGTGAACGGCTGGGGGCTTTGTTTACGATGCAGTCGTCGAGTGGTTTTTGGATTTTTTTTTCGTCGGTTATAGAGAGGGTTGGCGTAATTTATGCGCGATGTATTTTATTGGCGAGTATACAGAATAATTGAATGAAGGATTTTTTTTAGTAGCGATTGACAGATTTATTGTGTTTTAGAGGGAGTTATCTGTTGGATTGACGGCGATAATTTATTCGCTGTGCATGAATTAGAAAATATGTGTTAGCTGTGTATTCTAGTTTAGCAGCTCGTGTTCGATTGCAGTTTTTTGACGATTTTTTTTTTTCATCGCTGAAAGTAATTACGAGATTTAATTAACAAGCACAAGAGAGTTCGCGTATACAATTAGTACCTCTCGAGAATTTACAATGGAGCAGCATGTAAAGCAACATCAAGCATATCTCTGAATCGCACTTGAAAATTATCGACTGCTCCGTGTCTATACACTGAAACTCCCGATCGGTATATACATTTCACATCAATATCATTATCTCTCAGCGATCTCACTTTTTCCGAACATATATACACAGAGTCAAACATGCAGTATTCGACTCGGAGCCTAATCACCGTCGCATTGTAAACGGAAAAAATCGACTTTCTACAGATCTCTATAAATTTTTCCCCTAAACATATGCAAACCGATTCCGAATCTAATATACCGTTCATTTGTCGTTCTCCTATATAGGCTCTCAATAGTGTTCTGCACTCGATGACAGTCCGTGACGACTTGTGCAATCGAATCTATATCCAGCCATTTTTCCTAGACATCGTCGCGGATCTCTCGTCGGACTTTCTTTCAATTAAACTACTACGCGAGGCTTCGATCGACTATATTATCGCAGTGGCTAATCGCGCGGTGAATGGCAAGGTGAAAGCATTTAAGGATGTGACCGTTTGACAGTCGGCGTAATTTATGCGCGCGAACTCCCAGGGCGTTTTCCTGTGGGGAAAATGTCGCGGTACAGGCGCACGTCCGAATTAGCCGGCGAAATTACGATTCGCCGGCGAGCAGAACTTTCCCCGTAATTGGACATTTTTCCATGTCCGTAACGTGTGCTGGTGATGTTTTTTTTTTAATTTTTTTTTCAATGAGTGATATACGGCTCATAATAATTCTCGGTGGAAGTCATTCGTTATTTTTTTTTCGAGATACAGGAGAAAGAATAATAGGGCGTATTAGTATTGGATCTTTTAAAATTTAATTTTTAAGCTTATACCACTGAACATTTTCATTAAAACTGTTGTGAGTCCATCCTAAAGTCAATTTCAATTTGCGCGTACGTGTAGACGTAGACTGTGATGCCAGTTGAACTCACCGAGTCTCTGACCAACGATGATAGGTGGCGTATAGCCGCTTCCCTATTTCCCTCATCGCTATCTGCGAGTCCAGTGTATATACATAGCGGTATGTCACTTGTGCCAAAACTGCCATTTTGTGAGTTCTAATTTTGCAGGCCGTTCATACTATAACTGACTATCTCCTTAAATTTGTTGGTAAATTCGAACATTTTTTATTGCGTCCTTTTACGTAAGACACGTAACATACGTGCGCAATAACGGGTGGTATCTCTCGAAATCTCTTAAAATACGAGCTCCGAATTATAATTTCAAATATCGTCACGCGCTCTCATTTAATATTAATCCGGAAATTTATGAATTTGCCGAGTGTTTTAAGTAAAAAAAATCCATACTAACTATTTACTTACGTGCGCTGCACGCGTACCGATATTTATGGAAATTTCAGTGAAAAGGGTACTTTCTTTTTTTTATCGCTCACCTCGGGTCTATTAGCATTTAATTACTAGACTTTTATTAATTAAGCGTGCACCTCTACGTGATCGCAGATTGATTAAAATCTGATGTACGAGCCTGAGAAAGGAAAAAAAAAAAGAAAGAAACGCGTGACGAGTGACAACAAAAGAGAGTTACGTAAGGATGGTCAGATCGACATTGCAGTCTCGTACCGAAATTCTTTCGCCAGAAGTCATCGGATCTTCTCGATTTCAATCGCATAAACAAACAACAGCACCCATACGAGTGCAATGTTTTTTGGAGTGCTTTCCATTTCGTGTTTCGCAAATCGATGTGCAACGTAAAATCCTTTATCCTTCTGACAACACTCTTGAGTTTTCGAAATAACTATTATGGCCGCGGTAATCAAAGTTACATAAAATTTCGTATAAATTTTTTGCTCGACCTTCTGCCTTTTTAATTAATATTTCATAATCGCAACTAACGCCCTCTTTAAAATGCAAATGTAGCGTATTTCACTTGTGTCTGGCATTTGACGACTCAAAAGTAGGAGACAAGCACATCCAGACACTACTCCAGCGTTTGAAATGCATTTCCTCTCGAAGCAGACAGTGATGGAGAGCCGGCATCTCGAGGCCTCGACGCGTGTCGATATATAATTCGCTGAGTCGTAAGGAAGCGACTTTTTTCGCAAGTGAGCAATTTGTATTTCGGTATTTTTGTGCTTCCACTGTTATGGAGCTCATTTCCTATGGGCGGATATACAGCTGAGGATAATAGGCTTGCAGTCCATTCGGTTTTTGTGTTAATTGAAAAAATGGTATGGATGTATGTGTGTATCCTGCTAGATTGTAGCTATTGATACCGTTTCTTTTTCGTGGAGAAAGCGGGCGAGTTTCTTGTCGATAGGGACTTTGTGTATTGAAGGTAAAATATATCTGAATTTTCTGGACATGGGTTATATGACTTTAAAAAGGTTGTATATTTTTGAATAGGCGATTCGTTGGGTTCTTTGTATTTATTTGTGGATTTTGTATACAAAGATTATCCAGATTGCACATGAAAGTGTGCGTTACTTTATTATTGCTAGAAATTACTCCAAGCTAAATGATAGTAATTTCAAGCGCTATATAAACGGGTAAGTTATTAGAGACCCGAGGGTAAGAAACCGATCAATATCAGCTTACATAAAACCGTTCGATAAAAATTCCGTCAGATCAGCGCTAGAATCTTAGTCACATCCCGCAACTTCCAAACTAATCATCTATATTGAATTAAAATCTCAATCATAACTTTTTTCTCCAAACACCAATTATTCTAAATAATAATAACCACATATTCCTCAATAACCATATAACTATACACCCAATTTTCCGGAAGTCCTCAATTATGACCAAAGCAAAAATCCGGCCGGTTTACATCACTCAATCGAGAAGTCAAAGAAGAAAGCTCTCCCTCCGCGAGAAGAAAGTCGGGAAACAATCGCCTAATCGTGCATTTTTAATCACCTCGCGCGGCAAAACCGATCGCATGCATAACTCGGCGCAGCATCTAGAAAGCTGCTTGCAAAAAGCAGGAACAGGAAAGCAGCTGCGGAAAAGTAGCAACAACACCCGTTTGGGAAAAAAAAAATTCCGAGGAAAGCTCGCGGGCTTCGACAATCGAACGACGGTCTAATCTCCAGAAGCGATCGGTCGACCTGAGAGATCGATGGTGCAGTATGTATGTAGCTATAGTAGCTCGAAGGCGGACTGATGAACAGAGTGAAAGCAGGATGATCGGTTAGAGAGCGAAAATTGGTAGGTGTAACGGGTGTGGAGAAAAGTCGTGTTGGTTTTGCTGGTTATTAGGGTGTTATTTCGAGATAGTTCGTTGTTTAGCCTGGTAAATTCGATTAGGTGGCGGTTGCGGTTGATCTAATTGTGATTTATCAGGTAGTTTATCGGTTTACGACTTTGAGGGATTATGGTCATCTCGCGGGTGAGGTATTGAATTTCAAGACTCGGTGCTGTAAGGCGTTACGTCAGTCTTAGCATTATTTACGGTTTATACAAGATTTTTCAGAAAAATGGTAAAACTGTGTGGAAAAGTTTTCAGGCAAGTGTTCAGTTTGTAGCTGGTTAAGTAACGTATATAGAGACACACGTACTCTTGGTGTCTTACCGCACAAGACTTGTTCTACTTAATCTGCGCACATTTAGCATTTTCTCAAATTTCAATGGAAACAAGGAAGTAGATAGGCTATAGGCATACTGGCACACCCGGATTCTGGCACACCCCGCCCTGTGCTAGAATCCGTCGTGTGTATTTCAATGGACGGATTCTGGCACACTCGAAAGTGTGTTGGGGCCCAGAACAGGTCGAAGGAGAGGGATAGAGTGCCTTATCTTTCTCGCGTGGTGGAGGAAGCCGCGTGAGGGTTCTGTACGTTATTTTTGAAAGAGAGGGAGATAGAGAGAGATGCTATTCGTCGTCGCCCTTCTCTTGCTTTGAGGAGCTGCTCCTAGAGAGATGCTATTCGTCGTCGCCCCCCGCTCTCTTGCCAGCTGCTCTCCTCCTTGTTTCGAGAAACGCGAGAGAGAAGCGTGGGAGGTGAAGAGCAGACTGGCTTATCTTTAACTGAGAGATAATAAGCGTAGGTT
>UCQR01099994.1:0-11088 GCA_900474235.1 Cecidostiba semifascia | reverse complement strand
AACACGGAGAGAGTCACATCACGCATCACCGCTGAAGAGAGAAAGAGAGAGAGAGAGAGAGAGAGAAGGAGAAAAGCGAGGGAGGTAGAAGAAGCTCATACATACCACAGGTAGAGGGGGAAGCAGCGACTCGCTCGTGCGCTTGTAAACAAAACTACGGAGGACCGCGTGGCTTCGGCCAGTCAGGCGGAAACTGCGCCACGACAAGCATCGTCGTCCTCCTTGCTTGCGCGTTTTTCTTTTATCTCGGATCTTTCAGGCGCCTTACACTTCTCTGAGAACATTTCTTTTTTTTTTTTTTTTCGAAATACACGAGGCTCTCGTCGGCTTATAGTCTCGATCCACACACGTGAAACGCAGGTATACATTATAAGAGTGCGTGTAGAGGGCTGATGCACCGACGTTGCCAGATCGACGCAACAGGGGGCTGCTGCAGCGCTCACGTGTTTTTTTTTTCTCGAGAATTCTAATCCAACGACTTTCTAACCGACGCGCGCTAGGATCAAAAATATACACCGAAAACGAAAGTACATTTTTCTTTTTTGCTGAGATATAACAAGTGCAGAAGGAAGAGAGAATCTCGCAAAATGTGGCCGAGGGAGTAAAAGATAGTGCAGTCTTGGTAGAAGCCGGGGGTTCACACTTTACAGACGCTCGGATGACTCGAGCGGCGGCAAATTCGAACGTATAGATAAATACGCAATTAAGAGACAGTATATACAAGACACAGAGTAAAGATGGAGAAGCTTACGAGATCGAATCTGACGACTGCGCTGGTCAACGCGACTGTCGTGGCACCCGAGGAGAAGAAGTTTCTCTCATTCATCGTTCTCAATGTCGTCTGCATCGTTGGTATCCTGGGCAACCTATCGGCGCTCTTTATTCTACTGCACAAAGATAAGGTGAGTGTGTGTGTGTGTGTGTGTGTGTGTGTGTTTGTGTGTTATGTGACGAGGATGAGGAAAGTCTTGGGGGAATTCGATGCAGCGGAGAGATAGAGATGGAGGTAGAGGTATTTGTTTTGGTGATCGGTTGGGTTATTGGATGATTTGCATATAGGAGGAGCGTGGAATATGAACGGATTATGGAAAATATGTGTAGAGAGGGCAAGTGAAATCTAATGGATTGAGTCAGTTTGATTGAAATTTGAGGAATCGACTAGAAAAATGATTTTATTGAGATACGTTTCTTTGAATCGATTAGATAATCTGTTATTAAAAATTATAAAAGAGGTCAATAAGTCATTGGTCGCACTTGAAAACGGTTATCAAAATGAACTTTCCGACAGATTTTCAGTTTAGAAACACAACGCAGATGCGTATAACAAGTATCTTCGAACGCGAGCATCGCAATCGAACAAAAAAATTTTCCCAAAAATTTCGATATTCGCGATCGTTGATTTGCCCATGAAACTTTTCCAAGCGCGTGGAAATATTTCTGAATTTTCAATCCACTCATACTTATTCTATTACTGGTGAATTACGCTCGACGAATACAATAGGCGAACTTGACCCGATTTCCCATCAGCGGCGCCGATTAAAAATTCGTAGAAACGCGCGAGAAAATGACACTATATACGAGGATTCGTGCATAGGAATTGCTGTTTTGCGCGATTTTCTCAAGTTTATTTACAAACAGACGGAGGCTCAATGACAGATAGAAATCTCTTCAATCGAAATGATGATTGAATCGGAAACACATCTTCTTCTAGAATATCTCTGCTTAATTAATTGTTATATATATATATGCGATAACTTTTAATTGACAAGCTGTATTGATATAGTCCCTTATACACTCGAGCCATTGATTAGCTATTCAATAGATCCACTCTACGAGCGTTTATCATCGTTAAGAGGAAATCAAGTATGTAGAACGAAAATTAATTATTCAAGCGTATTCTCAGACTTGATCTTATAACGTACGATACAACGAATTTCTCTCCACACAGTTATAAACATATACCTATATGTATCTCACGTAACCCCGGCGGATAAAAAATCTCTCCTGTAGGTACAAACACATCCGTTCATCTCAACCCTCACCGCACCTTTAAAAAAGAACCAACAACGAAATCCGTCACGTGCCGCGAAAAAAAATATCGCCTTCTACAAAGCACCGCCAAAGGAAGCTCGTGTATATAATATAGACGATTGACCGGTACCGCCGCCGCCGCCGTAAAATCGGCAAACGAGCTTCGAATAACGATCCTTTGATTAAACTATACGATTCGGTCTTTCCGCAGAGGAGAAACCGGAAGCACCTGCTGATGCTACGCTGCTTGACGATCA
Source organism: Cecidostiba semifascia (assembly GCA_900474235.1). Lineage (NCBI taxonomy): Eukaryota > Metazoa > Arthropoda > Insecta > Hymenoptera > Pteromalidae > Cecidostiba > Cecidostiba semifascia. Next base: position 8,800 of record UCQR01099994.1, on the reverse strand, counting down.
ACGACCTGGTAGCGATAACCGGTACCTATGCGCAAATGTTCGTTACCAGGTACATCGGACAGCACAAATTCTGTTACCTCCATGTCGTCTGGAGGCTGTTTGGACTGTTCAGCGGATGCGTGGCTATTGTCATGGCGGTCGAGAGGTGGATCGCACTTACTAGGCCCTTCGTTTACCAGAAGGTAGGTTTTAGTTTTTATTCATGTTGTATAAAATTGATTTTTTTCAAAGCGATTTCAAGAATTTTTACCGAGTTTACTCGCCTTGAAAACAGTCGTTCACCAATTGCGTTGTATACTACATTATAAATAATCCAAACTTTGATCATCAATTGCGCAGCTTCACTCATCAGACAAAAGCAGACAAAAAGGTATTACTACCGCCAAAAAAAGCTCCCAATACGCAAATGAACCAACACGTGTCGTACATGTCAATTGAAAGCGACATATGAACCTGTATATATACCACCATTACATCTCACCAGTCGATTAAAAAAAATAAAAAGTAATCGATCGACATCGCACAACGAGTGGAAGTTGCCGGTTGCGTTGCGACGAATATCAATGGCAACTCTCTTAGGGATGAACTTCCGTGATTCCGCGCGAATTAGAATTTCACGCGCGTTTCCCATTCATTCATGCGCGTCAGAGACAGAACGATCGACGCCTATCGAGTCTCGCCATATATACTACTGCCGCTGCTGCTGCTACTGTATTTATAAGCGGGAGAATTGGTTGGAAAATTTATAGCTTCGGAGGGATATTGCCGCGCGTAAATTTTTCAGGGGTTACTTGGATTTGCTTAATTGTATACCGAAAAATTAAGGAGATTATAGCCGTACGGTAATGAAGATTTGATGCTGCTCGTCGCGGCTTTCTATTTTTAGACCAGTGGGTTACGCAAGGATCTTTTCTTTTTCTCGTCAGCTGAGAATCATTTTTAATTTTTCTCTGGATCAAAATATGTCAAAATAAAATCATGCTACTATAACGTTAAAAAGAATGTAGGTCGTAAACTCCCCCAATACGTCAAACAGTAAAACAAATGTTTTACATCCAGCGCTTATACGTGTATACCGCTCAAAAATCTCTCCCATTAATCTCCACTTTAGCATGAATTTTTCTGCAAAATAAAAGAAACAAGTCCTTGACGAAAATAAGCGACGAAGAATCACGGGAACGTTTGTACACGAAAGCTTCTCGAATAATACACCCCCCAGTAATTAAAAGCCAAACTATACACGAGCTTTTCGCTTATCGCTTGCCGTCCTTTGGATTAGGGCAATGGACTGTGTGTGTCTATATACATACAAAAACATATATACACAAAGTCGATTCGTGCGTCTCGCCTCAAGAAAGTCGAGGGAAAACGCGATGTTATAAACGTCACTTATGTCGAAGATTAATTTAGAAAATTGACCGGTCGAGCGCGTTATTAGAACAGTTTTTCGGAAAGACCGCGACGTCACGCATCATATATTTATTTTTACGCAGATACTCTTATGTCCGATAAAAAATTAGACGCGCGCGCGCCTCGCTTTTTAAAAATATCTCAGACACGCAGATTGTATATGGTGGTGACCTTATACACTATCAGAGGACCGACACAAATTGACGCAGTTTTTCGTGATGTCGATTAGATAGAAATTTGGCACACTTTTATGTTGTTTACAAATATAACGCACACAATAAAGTGTCTTGTATATTATATTCTTTTCGATCGGCAGTATAGATGATAATGTATATAATTCGAGGAGACTGAATGTCGCACCGTCGGAATCGCGATGAAAAACTCGCTCACATCAGGGGTTTTATCGTGGCGAACGAGGTCATGCGTGTGCGGCGATAACAATTACACGGCGTCTTTCGAGAAAAATATGTACTCTGTCATCTGCTGCACGACTGCGTACGTATACTATAAGACGGCCTGAATTTTAGTGGGACCTGCGCGCGAGAATCGTTATGGAGAACTGTATGTGTATGTGATAGATCGTGCGTATAGGCACGTATGTGTATAAATGGCGATAGCCTCTTTTTTTTGTAATCGAAGTTATTACTTCTTTTTTTTTTTTTCATAGACTTTGCGTGTATTGGAGATATTTCTGGATTCGAGATTATTTAATTGTCGTCACTCCGTGTGTGTGACGCGTATAGCAAAAAGTTTGAGTATTTCGAAATTGCGTTATATACTACTTATTATTATCAGTAGCACACGTGCGTAAAAAAAATCGCACGTTTGACAAATCTCCGGCCTCTCTTATATAAAAGAAAGATTAAATACAAATTTTTCGAAATACCGAGTAAAGTATATAGCTAGAAAAAAAAGGAAGTCTTGACTTCTTCCATATTTACACAGTCACTTTTCCATATCAACTCGACTTTAGACGTAGACACATCGATAACGTCGCGTTTTTCCTTCCCATATAAATACTCCCGAATCTTCACACACACACATATACCACATTTATGTATACAGTACTCCACTATAGAGCACAAGATATATACTTTGTTGTTTACCCAATCGGATTATCAGTCGCGCGCTCGATGACCTTCCACCGACTATATATAATACACACACGGTGATGGCCCTTCGATGCGTTTTTTCTCTCAAGATGAGCTGCTGCCGTGTGTCATTAGTCATTTTTTTCTCTCGACAGTGGAATTATCGCCCGAGCTTTTTTTTTGTGTCCGAGGCTATTATTGTCTATATTATTCGTTTTCGCGGGGGCAAGATAGAGCGATCATTTGCTCCGAAATAGAAACTGGAATTTTCCGAAGATTCGGAAGTGTGTATTTTCGATTTTATTCTGTGAGTGTGTTGTGATTTCGTGTCAAGAGTGAGATGTTTATCGATTTTCTTTTAGAAAGAATATATACGAGTTTTCGATTGTCTCGTGCCTGGATATCTCGACTGTTTTATAATACTGAAAACAATGAGGATATGTATACACTTTTTTTTCAATGTATACATTCACATGTGAGAAAGAGTGAGCAACGGTATACGATTACATTTCAAATCAAAAAAATACTCGTGTCTTATTCGCAAACAGAATAACCAGTTTTTCATACGCCGCTTGCCGGGGCATCTCTAAAAATAGGAGAAAAAAGGATTTTTTCGGAATACGATGCTGTACGATTCTGCGCATTCTAACCGCGAGTTGAAACATTCCAAAAACGGCATGAAAACAAAGCGCTTATATTTAATCGCTCGAAAAGTCCTGCTTCCCGATCACACATCAGCGTGACCTACTTCGCTATTATAATATAATAATCGCATACAATATCGAGAGGATAATTTTAAATCCTTAGTTTCGAAAAAACAAAATCAGACCTCGTCAAAGCGCACTTGTGCATGTGTCCTCCTTTCATGCTATGTGTATCCTTGGGCTTTTTTTGTCGTCGGAGGAAATAGGAAAAAAATATAGATCGATGAATGCGCGACAAATTAGACGCGGTTCAATTTCGTCCTGCAATTCCGAACGACGATTATACATGCGGTTGATATCTTGTGTATGTGTATATGTACTTTCTGATGGATTTTAATGGCAAGGAAACGAGGCTATTTGGACTCGTGCGGTGAATGTGAATCGCTGAATTTTCAGTCAGTCGGATGAGCGTTACTGTGTATAAATAGTTTTTTTTTTCTCTCTTTTTGAGTAGGTTGGCGTTGATTGACCTGGGATTCGTTGAACTAGTTTGGATATTATATTATATGTTTAGACGATATGATGGTTTCTTGGGAAATCGTGTCCTTGGCTGCATTGATATAATTCTAACGATAAACATCAAGTTCGCTTTCATTGAACGTTGATGAAATCATTAAACTCTTCTCTAATATTAAAAAAAATTCATCCTATAGCTCATAAACAAAAAAATAATAACGAACCCATTAATTCTAACGTAAAATTCCAGCAAGCATTAATCCGTCCACGGCGCCTATAAATCGGCTTGCGCAGGTACATAAAAAAATCGTAAAATTTAATAAAGCAGGAAGCACATTTTTCACGACCCTCACATGCAGCGACGACCTGCAATTCGTTTATCCAGACTCGTCGGCAAATAAACCTCCCCCATACACACACACACATGCACAATGTAAAATCAAGAAGCTGAAAAGGGAACGGAGGATATAAATCAAGCGCACTGATTCAGTCAAGGCTAAGCGCGATGATTGATATATTTTTCTTCACCTGTTTTACATGTGAGTATACGTGCCTGATGACCCTAGACGAGTCCATTTTCTTAATACGATTATAGATCAGCTCTATCATCGATGTTGCAACACACGCTACTGCAGTATATATTGCGTATATTTTTCTCGGATGATTAGCATCGGAATAAAAGTCGTATACAAAACCAAAGTATAGCTGGCCTCAAGCCAACAGACGAATTCATACACGATTGAAGAATCACACAAGGTCGTTAGCGATATAGATTCATTTCTTATTTCCTTTTCTTTTATTGAATAACGAGAAACGACACGATGATAATAATAACCGATATAGACGATCCATCTTCGCGGGTCACGCGATTTGTTTTATGAAGTAATATAGACGCCGTCGGATTTCCCGAGACTCGGTCAGCTACTATACTGCCGAAAATAATCGTTATCATTCAGTGCGGTACATTAGACCGACAAATTTTTCATCGACCGTATAGCTATTCGAGCCAAAGTAAACATTGCGGTGAGATTCGAAAATATACTATAGCTTTTGTTAACACAGATCCTCGCTGCACTAGAAATTTTCATTTGATATTTCTTTTTCTTTTCTGATGTGTGAAACTTATTCGGATTGTTGTCACCAAGGCAGGAACTAAACAAAAACTCGTTCGAGGAAAACAACGAAATTTTCTACCAGTGAATCCCCAGATTTATATTTATATATAGCCGCCATTTGCCCTGTTTCACCTCTCCTGTGATGTAGCCATTGTAAACAGATAAAACTTATGTGTCTTCGCGTGATTAAGTGTCAAAAATTATCCAGCGGCTTCCTGTTTGCACTTTAGAATCGCAGCTAAGTTGCCGAATAGGAAAATCGCGTTGCATCATGTTTGTGCAATACATATATCATGAAGTTTATTCTGTGTGACGTAAAAAAAACGAGTTTTATTAACCGAGCAATAAAAACAAGATTCTATGATATAGATATCTGGTCTCTAATACGTTTACGGTATATAGTAATGCACGATTGTAGCAGTTCGATTATATGTCGTCGTTGATTCGATTAAATTAACTACCGTCTCGGACTTCAATATCTCTCTGGCTTCCTGTTCTGGACGCCTTCGAAGAAGTGCACCCAATTTTCTTCCTATAGCTAAACCCAAGGGTACATAAGTGCTTTTAATCATCGCGACGTTATGGAAGTCACGGGTGGTATGATGCTTTCATAACAGCGTCTGACGCGCGTGTTATACAAAATTTTTGTTCGATGATTTCTATAGACGAGCTTTGTCGTTGCATTTTATACATTTTTGTAAGTTGAGCTTTGCATCAATTTTTTTATTTTAAACTGTTGTTGCAATATAACCTGCAATACATTAAAGTGAGAAAGACAAAATTCAATTTTTCAAATAAAATCAGTATTTATTATAACAAACATCATCGCAACAATTAATCGAAATAGCCACAAAGTAGAATAAACAAAAAATATAAAATAAAAAATGACGTCAAACCTACGTCACACACAACCGAAAATTCCTCCAATCGTTCACTTATACATCACGAGCGCAGCTTTTCATCGTTTTCATTTCTATCTCTCTCTCGGTCAATGGAAACCCAATACAATACTGACACACTCAGACGCGCAGAGACAGCCATCTCCCGCGTATATATATAATACAAAATTCACGCGCAATTTTCGGCTCTCGGAGTATATTTTTTTTTTGTCCGCTTGACGTTTATGCCTTTGCGAGGGCGTTGACATTATTTACGGCGCCAGAAGCGCACTTCTCGATGTGTCGCTTATAATGGACGCATGCTGGCGTATTCGGCGGCGATAAAAACAATGAAGGGGTGTGTATATATATTTTTTTATAACTATATACTACGGATAAAAATAAATAATACACGGTGTGTTTTGTAGGCAAATCTATACGCATTGTGCGAAATTTCGGAGAAGATCCCACTCTTTCATCGCGCTTTTCCAGGAAGCATCTCGATGAATAGAATATATTTCTTCTGTATAATACTCGCGAGACTCAAAGAAATGCTTTTTGTGAATGAAAAGTTTAGCCGATGTTACTTGAGATTCGTTGTATATATATAGTGTCATAAATTTTCTACTCTTGAGAATTTAATTCTTGATGCATAAATCTTTCCGAGCCATCATGGCTCATAATCAAGTGGATCAAAAGATCTAATAAAACACACATATAGAACACACAACGCGGGAGCTTTGTATGTCTATAGGATCTTTTTTTTTGATGAATCGAGACGAGATGAGCTACCGTGATTTATCGCGCTCTCTTTTATTAGTCGAAAAACATGCGCATCGATTACAATAGTTTTCGTGTATATAGAACATTTTTATTAATCACCTATTAACAAGGATAAAAATATCGATTTACTGATAGACGATCTGCACACCATTTGTATCTCTAACTATACTGTCTCCCTTTATATGCAAACAGGTATATATTATAAGTGTAGGAAAAATCAACGACCTCGACCGGCCCACTTAAACAAACCGACTCTCTGACAGTCGATGATGCGTGTAATTCTGAGCCAAGGTCCTGTAACGCCCCATAATACACACATACACGCGTGTCTATTTCGGAAAAAGACGCGCGCGCATCACAGACGTCTCCGCAGAGACGAGTGTATAGATATGTATGAGAGTCGGTAATCAAACGCGTAAACTGTGTATTCCGTGACCCCGTTTGCGTCGGCTTTGAAGAGCTACTATTGCCACGGTTTCGCACGTTGAGTCGGAAGCGCAAAGATGCGATGTCTAATTTGTTATCTTTCGCTGTTAGTTTAGAGAAAATTTTAGTCTAGACTATAGAAAGACTATATTGGCTGGTGTGATTCATGCGTATTATTTTGTTTCTTTAGGATAGCTATTGACTTTGCTTCGAATGTATATACTTGTAAATCATGTCATTGTTCTTGACGAGATAAAGCTATAATGCAGTGGCTATTATCCTATTTGCATACACGACACTTCATATCTATAATCTTTATATACCTAACTACAAAGAGATAAGCTTATTATGTATTATCTAAAGCAAGACTTAAAAGCCAATTTCTTACCGCAAAGAAAAACTTTCGCACTGCATCGACTCAATAGAACATCAATTAATAACTGTCGATACGTGTGACGGCACATGAATGAGAATACAAACCGTATAAGTACATAAACACCTGGACAACACGTATACGCTTTGTCTTGAAACTCAATTAAAAATCGATTTTCCCCGTAAACTGAACCTGTTCATCTATATACATACACACGTTTCTATACTTTTCAGATAAGCTGTTACTATAAAAAGCCACTCTGTTATCCAAACGCTCGCTTAAATGACTTTTACCCGGTGGTGTATGAGCTTCGTCACGTTCCGCAGATTTCACGCGAGAGTCGCCTCAAGCCAGTGATATATACACATATGCCTATATATACAATCACAATGGCTCACTCTCGGGAATGAGACTCGTGCCGCGGAGTCAAGCTCTGATGATATGGTATATAGAGCAAACGTGCAAGCGGTCGCGACTTTGCTCGGAGTCAAGGGCGAGGTGACATTTATGTATTATATTATGCTGATTTGGGACGTGGATTTTCGGTGAATAGAGAGATTACACGATGATGACGATGATGACGCTTTATTGACGATTGTGTGCAATGTGTGTTTAGTTTTGAGATTATTTTATGCGATAAAAAAAGACTGGTGAAATATTTGCAAATGTACAGTTGTTTATTGATATTACAAAATTGGCAAAGATCAGACTAACGAGGATTAGAGGAGACTTTCAACAACAACAAGTTTATTATAACTTTAAGAATAGTTCGGACGACGACGAATATAAACGCGAAAGTTATGTGCATCAGAGCAAGAAAAAAAAAGCATCGAAATGCGAACTTTGATTGTATACGAGCAACGTCTTGTCGTTTGACAAATGATATAAAATGTATAGCAATATATCCTTGGAACTCCGAGCGACGACCTTCGCAATAATATCTAAGGATCTTTCGGAAGACCGCAACCATATAGTGTCTCCATTCGACCCTCTCTTGAAAGCCGGATTAGTCGATATGAATGTCGTAGGACTATCCAAAGGGTACTTACACATAAAAGTACCAAAATGAAAGTAGACCGCTGCTTTGTCAGAGTGAAAAAATGCTGAGCTTTATTAAAAATTTTATTAAAAAAAAAAAAAAAAAAAAATTATATCCATATCGGTGACACATGTGTAATCTTTAGCAGGTAACGTACCCGATGATCGTCCGCTGCATGCTGCTCCTGTGGGTCGTCGCGTTAACTCTGACCTTTCCTCCTTACTTCGGTTTTGGCCTCTACGAGGGATACACCAAAAAAGGCTACGAGTGTATGCGCTACAGGGACGCAACACAGCCAATGGACGTCGCCTATGCCTACGTCTGGTTCTTCTTTGGTTAGTTATACCTATTTTTCTTTTTGTCTGTGTTTTTACGTTGAAACTTTCAATTAGGATGGAGTATAAGTTGTTGTCGGGAATAATTTCTATTATCATACAAAGTTATGCTGAAAGTTTTTTCCGGACGAAGGAACCGGAAGGAGATCTAGTATCTCAACTTTCTTTTCAAACTTGCATTATATTATAT
>UCQR01099993.1:0-13467 GCA_900474235.1 Cecidostiba semifascia | reverse complement strand
TCGTCATCAGCAAACATAACCTCTTGAGATTTTCTTAATTCCGCGGTTTCTTATTTACCTTTTGTTAGGTCATGTTCAATCTGAAATTAAGATTGTACCCCTCTTAATGTTTCTCTGTAAGATCAGACTATCTGAAATTTGTTACATCGTCGTTTCAGATACAAATTGATCTGAAAGTAAGATTTTGTTTTTGTAGTGTATATAGCTACTAGTATACTACGTCTGTGTATACATACACCCGCAAGGAATTTGCTCTCCTCTCGTCGGCAGTGTTTATAAATATTTAAATGGAAGAATTCTGAGAGACCTCTCAATTCCGTCCTATGCTCTATACTCGTAAATATGTTTACTATCGACCTGCATATCGACGGCGTATACACACATGTACCCATTATAAATAAATAATAGAGGCAGTTCTCCAATACTAGCCAATAACAAACCCTCATCTCTCCTCGCACATGCACACTCACGACGACACGAAAACTGCAAAAGGGTTGCAGTAGTAGCGAGAGCACCTCTGCGTCGTGTGCGGCGGCGGTGCCGGCGTATTTTGGTATATTGATCGCGCTCCCGCGAGCCGGCCATCCCCCTCCTCACCCCCTCGAGGCAAAGAGAGAGAGAGAGAGAGAGAGAGAGAACGGCAACCACCCCTCCCGGCCGGCGTGTTCTCGTTCTCTCTCTCTCTCTCTCTCTCGGCCCCATCTTTCCCCGACCAGCCATCCATCCATCCGCTGTCGCTCCCACCCCCGCGGCGCGTTCATTCGTTCGTTCGCCCACCACCTCCCCCTCTTCCTTCGCGCAGCGAGAATTCTGCGCCGCGTTGCACACGCGTATATGTGTATAAGCTATGTATGTATACTATATATCTATATACGTGTGTGTATCCCCCTGAGCTCTCGGATGCACTGCTATAATATAATACTGATGCTCTGTACCATTACCGATGGCTGCAGGCTTGCTTTACCTATATATACTATATACATACACCGGACGGTTTTATTATAACGCTACGGATCGGATTTTCGGGGGAGAAAGTTCGGGCGTATAAACCTGCTACTACTAGTACTGCTGCTGCTGCACGTGGAAGAGAGGAGATGGGGCTCGCGTGATCGCGTGCTCGCCCGCCGCGGAGGGAAAAATCGCGTTCGAGGAATAGGCCTGATACGAAACGACGCTAAGTGCTCTCGTGTTTTTGTTTCTCCGAGCTCTCGCTGCACGAGGTGTCTCGGATTTTTATCCAACTCGACGGTATATATCTGGAGAGATATATACCGTACTCCTGCTGCTGTGGGATTTCATATAGGTATAACTATACGTTTGCTGCAGAGATCGTAGGATGCAATGACCGAGCGACAAGTGAATCAATATATATATATATATATAGCGGAGACGCGGAAACGGGCATAAATTTGGCTTAAGCGTCTCGCGCGTCCGCACCGTTTGATTAATGATGAAGCAGGAATAGCTGTGTGCCGCCGTCGTTGCTGTGCGCAACAACGCTGCACTGTATATATATTATATATCTATATATGCATACTCTTTCTTTCATTCGTATATGTACATATATGTGTGATTCATAGAAATCTATCGAGGTCTTAGCGCGCGCGCGCGCGCGCGGCCCCGCGATGACTCGACGTCTTCGTGGCTTTTTATTATCGCTCTCGGCTGTAGATAACGTTATACATACCCGGAAAATGCGAGCTGCATTTTATGTATGCAAAATACTGGCGTTTGTATAGTCTGGTCTGGTTGTGGGTGTGTGTGTGTGTGTGGGTGTGTGTGTGTGTGTGTGTACACACATATGGAAGTTTCGATGATCTTCTGACGCCGATAACAGATGGATCGACGATAAATCGTGTAGACTCGTCGATTTGCCTTTCATCTTTGAGATTGTACACTGTTACAGGTGTATACGTTATGCATCGTCTATCTTCGTGATGGTGGGAGTCCGGTGTAGCAGGTTGTTTTCTCATGCCACAATCATCTCGAATTTTAATCGTCGTTACTCGGCGAATCTGCACATGTATTTTGGTATATTATATTCCATGTATATACACGATTCATAAAGAAAATTTATCGTTGTATATACGTTGTACATAGTTTTTTTATACATCAGGCAAGATTCTATAGATATCTGTGTCATCAGTAGGTTACGAGCATACCGAACCGCGCGCAATAGGGAATCTTATATACCTTTACCCGTCTCGTGTCCCTTATTATTATTATTTCGCCCATCGTGTTCTCTGGGCCATTAGGGGACACAATGGCTGTTACAGGGAATTTCTCGGAATTTCATCGGCCCCGAGGATTCCTATAATTTCTTCGTGCGCGCGCGCGCGGTACCTCTCTCTCTCTCTCTCTCTCTCTCTCGTTTCATTTCTTGTACAATAAGCGCTCGCTTATTGGAATTCTGAATATATACTTCTATACCTATTTTCATTCCACGTACCATACTCCAAAACGAAAAATTCAAGTGTAGTCGTCGGTATAACTTGGCGGTACAGTATACTTTCAAATGAAAATTCACCTCCTATAGCTTGCGCAATCAAATGGTAAATCGCAAAAGGGGACAGGTATAGCTTTACACGAGGTTCATTCTTCTTTTTTCTCTCATAGTACACCACCAGCAGCAATATACGTCGGAAGACAGATTCCTCTATAGCGAGATTGCGCAGTCTCTCACACCTATACAGACGACAAAAAGCAGAGCAAGTGCAGAATTACAATATACACAGCAGCGTTATAAGAGGTGCCGAATCGGAAATCGTGCGTCGCACTGGCTGCGGCACTTGGCCCCAACAGCATTTGCGCTGCACGTATAACACACGTCTTACACGTATATTCCCATTGCGACAACAGCAGCAGCAGCAGCAGTAGTAGCTCTGCTGCAGTGGCAATAACAATATGGCCCAGCCCGTTCTCTGCTGCTGCAGCTATAAGCGCATCGAGAGAAGCGAACGACCCTGTGGTGCTATACGAGCGATTGCACGATGATTTGAAAGTCAAGTCGTTGACGACGACGAAGGCGCGCCCGCCTATGCTATTAGAAATGAATGTGCACGTTTATATACACACAGAGAGCATCGGCGGCGGATTCAGCTGGCGCTGACCGGCCACTGCCAAATTTCGCAATCGAGCGCAAGCCACGACGACCCTGTTTGCTTCGCCTTCGCGGTAACTCTTCTTCTTCTTCTTCTTCTTCTTCTTCGCGTTGTTGCCACGATACCTCTCTCTTTCTCTCGAGTCTTCTTCTTTTTATCTCGACGAATGTTCGCGCTTGATGGAATATTTGGACGAAAAATCGCAATTTATATCGAGTTTTCACACGTTTAATTAGCTGTGGGCACAAAAATAGAGACCGGTGAAATATAGGTGTGTCTATACCTATATAAAATAAAGTATATAAGAACAAAACCAACAGCAGAAGAGGCTCTCTCTTTGCGTCTTTCTTTCTCCACAGGCCACCTCGTACTTGCCTCTCTATACAGCAGCAGCTCAGCGCGCGGCTGGCTGTTCAGCAGCGCAGCGTTGCCAAGTCTCTCGAGCAGTTCGTGCCAGCCGCGCGTCACACCTACGCACTGGCAACAGCGCAGAGCTCCGCTCGATTCTCTCTCTGTGCTCTTCTCTCTCTCTCTCTTGCTCACGCCCGCAGCTGAGAGTTTCTACTTTAGCTCGACTGCTGCTGCTGCTGCTGCTGGATTCGTTGCGCCGTTGCCGACTCTCCGCGGCTCTGTGTATACCTTGACGTGCTCTGTGGTCTTATTACGAGGATTAATTCGGGCCTTGCACCTTGCGCTCGCTCTTTACAATGCAATATTTTATTGGATTTTTCGGAGAATCTAGTTGGCTTGTTTGTACGGAAATTTTTTTTTGAAGGTGAACGATAATAATGTTACACAGTTTCGGTCAAGCGTGACTTTTTCAGCTATAATCCAATGGCAAAATTTTGTATTCAATATATACACGAAGAGCGCGCGTGATTCTCCTCGCGCGAAGAGGCATAATGTTGTTATCCCTGAAATTAAAGTGTGCAGAGACTGCTGTTTGTTATGTATCGGCGCCTCATTCGCCTATTCGCTTTGTCACGTACATATGCGCGCGCGCGCGCGCCGCTAAAACACACTCGTGCACGTAATCACAGTTGTATACTGTGCACAAGTGCGCTCTGCAGACCCGACTAATAATATTCCTCGGCTATACTCTACTACAGCTCTCGCGTCGCGTTCATTTTTTTTTTTTTGCGGAATCGCGCGCGCATCTCACCGAATATAATACCGCACATCGCGTGACCGAGTGCATATAAAAAAACGTTCATATACGTGTACAATATGTATTCACGAGGAAAAAGCAAGCGAGAAAGAGATATACATCGTTTACACACAACGAACGGATTTTCATCGCCGGTGCAGTGCGTATTATATATAGAAGGTGGCTTCGGCTTTAAAGACCGCTACAGCACAACCCTATACTGCATCAGGCGCGAGTTGCGTAAGAGCGCGGCATTCTCTCACAATGTGTACTTTAAGTACGCACGCGCAAGTCGTGACATAATGCGCGACAAGTTGCATAGCTATCGCTTTTTTTTTTCTTCTTCTGTTGCGTGGGCCGATAAGCACGCAAATCGATATATACGTGCTGCAGTGGACAGAGACGATGTTGTTGTCCAAATTCGCGATAACGATTTACTTCGAGCGTATATTATACGCAGTGAGAGAGAGAGAAAAAAAAAGAAGCACGAGTACACGTCGATGCTTTTGGCGCGCCTTCCAGAGAGCACTTAGAACCGGCTGGCGACATACGCGTCTCTTCTCTCTGTCTCTCTTCTCCCCGTCGTCGTCTAGCTCCTTTCGGCTAAGTATACCTCTATATACACATACTCGCGCGCGCGCACACACCCATCCCAAGACGACGACTTTCACCGGGGGGCTGCTGCTGCTGCTGCTGCCTCGCCTCAAAATATTGACCTCCGCGCCTCGCGGAAATATCAACAGCGAGATGTTTGCTTTTCTTTTACGAGCCACCTTCTTCTCTCTATGAGCACAGGCCGCGATTTCGCTGATGAAGCTCTCTCGCACGTATATATAGCGAGGAAATTCTCGCCGTTGTGCAATAAGAGTATCGGTGCGCTGCTGGGAGTTTTTTTTATTGTTTATTAAGGAAGCCTCATATGTACAGTTGAGCAATAACCGCGAAATTCGACGCTGAACGAGTTAGAAAGCCTCTCTCTGTAGGAGGGAAATTATTTTCGGAGTTCGCAAAAATGTCAACACGAGAAATTTCCCCATCGGATTTCGTCATCTCTACTGTACGTTGAATAACGTCGCTGATGATGGTTTTGTCTCTAATACTCCCTTCCACGCGGCTGTATACACTCGCATTCGATGCAAGTCTCCAGCGAATCATCAGCAGCAGCGACAGATGAATAAAAAAGAGAGCTGCCACGTAATGCTAATCGGCTCACGGAGAACGCGGAAGGTCTAGACGAAAGCAGACGGTATAGTACATTATAAAAAAGCGAGCGATAGAAAGAGCGCTGAATATTTAAAACAACCGCAGTCTCCCGGTCCCTTGCCGTCTTCTCAGGATAAAAGAGACGGTTGGAGACAGTCAGTCAGTCAGTCCACACACGCGAACAAAAAGCCACGAACGCATAGGGGTTCCTCTCTCTCTCTCTCTCTCGGTTTTGGTTTGCTATAGGTATACCTCATTACCCTTCTGTTAAGCGATGAATTGGTGCGAGGATCTGGGGAGGCTGTGTGTGGGAATTAAACTGAGATCTAATGCGGTATCTCTCGTAGCATTTTTATTTCGCCGAATAACGCCGTCGCCGCGCGCTGCCGTGTTGATAAACAACGACTGGATCCAATTGTTTACGAGTGAGGGAAACATTCCTTTCCACGAACGTCACGTCTCGGATCGTCGAACAATCGGAGACGGGGAGTAGAAAGTTTGAAAAACTAGCAGCTATCTCGAGCATCTTTACGAGCAAGTGCAATAACGCCGTGCTGCGCTGAACGATTATTAGGATTCCTATAATACTGTCTTTCGCTTCTTGGAAGAAAAACATATACTATATACTCCGTTTACGAGCGATTAACTGATTTCATCTTTTTTTTTCGCTCTGCGCAGTGTTTGTCGTTGTATCGACGCTCGCGTAAATAAAATAATCACCCGGACGCGGAATCCACTTTTCCGCGTGCGTTTTGTACATTATTATCAACTCGGGCGTGAGTACATAGAGAGAGAACGCATTAACATGACAATGCGGAGGAATACCGGATTTAAATATGAAAATATATTCTGCGCGCGAGATCTGGAAGAATGCCTGATGCGCTGCGACGAGTTTTTTTAAAATAAGTCGCGTTGTGCGTCAGTCTGGACCGCACGCATATGGTACAGCATACGTGCGGAGCTACTCTATTTTTCCCTCGACGGCATTATCTCTCTCCGAAAGCCGGAATACAGAAGAGTATACACGTATATGCAGACAGAAAGCCGCGAAGAATATAGAAAAAGCAGCAGCGACGAAATTCTTTTTTTTTTCCTCTCTTCATCCGTCCGCTTTTTCGCGAAGAAGGGAAGGAAGCCTCTGCTGCACATGTCAGCTGCGCGAGACGTCTAGCCAGCAGTATATAGTTGTGTGTATACGGTTAAACTCGTTCTCCTCATTCAGGCATATATGTTTTTCAACTCTCGGTTGACGTCGCGATTGTGTGCGCGTATGTGCGTACAACGCAAGAGAGAGAGAGAGAGAGAGAGAGAGAGAGAGAGAGAGAACCAAAAGCAACGGGCCCATAGAAACTTGGAGCCTAGCGACAACTCTTTCCGCTCTATCTTCTTCTCTAGCCCGCTGATGCTTTCTCTCTCTCAATTTCTGTCTCTTCTTTTCGTGCAGTTTATATAGTAGCAGTCGGCGGTGCTCGTTAAGGGAGAGAAAGAGGAAACTCCGTCATTACCGGGTGTAGCGTGACGATCGTGTACAGAGAGAGAGTCTGCTGCATTGTCACGACTCGCCGCGGGTCCTCCTTTTCTTTTACCACCGCCGCCGCGTGTACACATATACTAGCTTCTTTTTTGTCCACGACGAATTTCGCGAGAGATACGTATGCCTTTCGCTCGCGCGAACGCTTAATGAGTTGCTCCTTTCCTCTCTCCGCGCCGTTTTTGCCCGGGTGTGTCTATATGGCATATAACGATCACACGACAATGTGTTTGTTTTTACGGGCGTTACGTAAGGAGCGATTAATCTTGTAGCAGAGTCGCTGCTGCTGCAAGAGAAATTAATCTTTGAAATTTCTTTCTCCTTAGAGAAAGAAGAGAGAAACGCATCTTTCGACATATCGGACGCGCTCGCACTCTCTTTCTTCTTCGCGCGACGAAATTATATTCTTTGAGCGATCTATCAAGCGAGGCTTTCTTTTGTTTATCGCGTGTGAGTTTATGAGTTGATGCGCGTGGCTCGTTTATCATGCTAGATGCGACTTGTAGAGGCGTTTATTTTTGTTAAAATTAATACACGAGGAGATGGAGCACTTGACGTAAATGACACGCGAGTGCTTAATGGAGATTAGCTTATTTGTATAGCAGCTGATGGCAAGTAGTGGTTTAGTGATAAAGGAAGATAAGGGAGTGAATAATAGGTTTATAGCAATAATGGAAGAGTAAGTTGTAGTTGAGTATGTAGTTGTAGTTCTTTCGGAGCAAAGTTCGCGTCAATTGTTCTCGCGATTGAGGATTCCAGGTTTCTTTGAGAATATACAGTTGTTGGTCGGAAAGTATAGTGATGGACAACTGAAAGAAAAAGAAACTCACACACAACTTTGGCAAATGAATTTTTTATGGACATTATAATTTTCATCAAATATTGACGGCGTCTAGAGCAATCAAAGTTTTCCAAGTCGCTTAAATATTCATTATAATAACTATACGTCTTATGCACATTCAACTGCTCGTCATCTGCAATACGTCCGTGATATTTCACTCAAACTTTACTTGACACCTATACTCTTCTTTCTCGTAAACTACACCGAAGCGCCACAGTAACAATCGACTAAATAAATAACTTATTCATAGAAAATTAGTCGTTTTCATTATGAAAATTCGACTAATTCCTTCATTATACACCGAAGAAAGTCCCTTCATAGCATCACGCGCGCAAAAGTAATCAGGAGAGCAAAAAGCAGCCTGTCTTCTCCAATAATACTCTCAGCAGCATCCCCTATACATACACACCGATGCAATTCCAACGTTCGATTTATTCAAGATCATACACAGCCTCTCTCTCTTTCTCTGTCAACTTATATATAATACCCCCAGTCGCACAGCAGTCGTATAGCAGCATCAGTATAGAACCGGCATCACCGCTATAGAAGGTATACATACTGCGAACTGCGAGCATTGAGAGAAGCGAAGTAAGTATAAGGAAGCAACGGCACAGAGCACTGCAGAGTGGATGGATCCTTTTGGCTGCGGCGTTGCCAGCTCCTCGAGTCTCGTGAGTTGGCAACGTCGCGAGCGCTCATCTCTCTCTCTCTCTCGCTCTTTCTCTCGCATCTCTCGCAGACCAGGCGGGACGTGTTTTTTGTACCCTTCAAGGTCTACCCTTCGGCTCCAGGGGGAACAATCGAAATATATGGGGTCCACCTCGACCTAATTGTGTCACGTTGCGCCTTTTTCCCTCTCTTTCTCGCTCCCTCGATCGCAACTCGCTCGATCCTTTGTTGTTCGAAAAGAGAGAGAGAGAAGAGTCCTGCTGTATCGCACTGTATATGTATGTATGTGTTTGTACGCTGTATAGCTTCTCTTCACGTGAGCTGCTGCTGCTGCTCCTCGCTCTTTATTCTCTCGGTTCGCTGCTGCTGCTGCTGCAGTAGCGTGTTCCGAAGCAAGAAGAGAAAAAAAATCCATTTCTCCTCTTCCGGCCATTGTGGCCCGGGCGCGCCTGTTTGTTTTCCTCGCGCGCAAACTCGGCTCACTCTTTCTCTCGAGTGCAAAATAACGAAAACTCGCTTTTATATACTCTCCGATCACACTGTGCTGGGTATATAGATGCTTTACTCGTGCGAGTCGCCGTGCTGCATGCATCAAGAGGCTCTCCTCGGGAGTATATTTTCTCTATCTCTCTTCCCTCCGGCAAACGAAATTACGCGAGAGCAGAATATGAGAGAGAGAAGAAGTAGAAGTGAAGCCCGTAATTCCCCGGCTCGCGAAATTCATTTTGCGTCTTGGCGTAGTGCGCTGCACGTCCGCGCAAAGTCCCTCGTAACGATCCACGCACGACTTAAAGCTGCACGATCAGTCCACTAGCACGCTGATGCAGCTCCGAAACTCGCGCGCGGGAGTGTATGATCGGCGGCGCCCTGTGTGTTCCATTCTATATCTTGCTCATAGCGCGTGGTGTTGTGCAACTCTGAGGGGGGCACTCCACTTTCTAGATATCATAACAATCTCTCGTCGCGTAATATACCTATACATACACGTGTGTGTGTGTCTTGTCTGAGCAGCCGCTCATTCAGAAAACCTCCCGCAACGACAAGGCATATTTTCTCTACTCGACTATCATATTATGTAGCTTTCTCTCAAGCTCGACTTGCTTCTTTCGCGCGTCCCAGGCGTTATTTTTCCCCGGAATATAATATACACTTAATAAAACGAGAAGTGAAAAAACCGCTGCTGCAGCTGCAATTTCAAGGTTGGTCAAACAACGTCTGCTCTGCGCGCATACCATCCACATGAAGCATCATCATCGCTGCTGCAGAAGGGAAAAAGAGAGCTCTCTTCGCGGCGTCGCTTTACATTTTGCAAGCCTCGTTCGTAGACTGGAAATCCGCGTCGCAGAAGCAACTCACGCGAATTCGCAGTATACACAGCAGCAGCAGCAGCAGCAGCACTCGCGTCTGCATTTCTGGTTTCGCATAGCCAGCCAAGCAGCGAGAGAGCGTATATAGAGAAACAGAACGAAGCCGTCGTGATGTGCTCTCTCTCGAGTCTGCTGTGCGAAACGAGAGGCCGGAGGGTGAAAAGCTGGCAACGTCGCTTTGCAGAAAGCCGGCAACAGCGCTCGCCTATTATGTAACACCCGGCAGCAGCAGCAGCAGCAGAGCGCTCACAGCGGGTAGGGTGGGGGTATACACGGCGCAGCACGAGAGAGAGAGAGAGAGAGAGCGAGATATAGAGTCTGATGCCGCCACCGCCGCCGCGCGAGAGCACACACGAGCGACCAAGCACGGATAGGAGCGCACAGCACAGTGCACATGCAGCAGCATAGAAGCGAATGCGTCGGGACAATACGTATATATGTATATAGCGACGTATGGCGCACGCGGTTCTTCTTCTATATAATGCTTTGGCGGAGCAGCGTCATGAGCTATTACTATACACAACCCCTTGGCCGTTATTATTTCCTTCCCAGGGAACGTTGTTAAAGCCGAAATTCCAAGGAAATTCTCACCCGCTTTCTAAACTCTCGGGTTATTATTATACTGCCCGATTTAGGAGCCCACACTGATGCACTGTATACTACTGCGATTGATTTTATCATCATCGAGTGAAAAAGCTTTCTAATCGACTCTCGCACGCCGCCTTCCTTATTGGGTTTCGTTGTGCGCGTTGTTTTTAAGCTCGAGCTTCGCAGCTCCTCTCCACGCGCGTGATATAAATAAGCCAATAAGATAGCTTAGTCAGCAGAAGCCGCTATTATAAACCAAACTCCAGTCGCGTATAAACAACCGCGAGCGGTGGTCCGATCATATGACTAAGAGTACAGCTGTGACGTCAAGCGAACGTATTAAGCAGTCAGGTGAGCACGTTGTTGATGGTCCCGAGCTCGTTGATGTTGCAAAAAAAATTTCCGGCAAGAGCCGAGTATACGTCACCACAATTTTTTTCGATTCGCCATAGAGACCGCGGTCTATTTCCATATAGCTTTCGAATCCATGAGGGTAAGGCCCGTTACGCTGCAAACACACACAGCCTATACTATACAATATGTCTAAGCGTGCACAGGGTAATGAGAGAGAAAGAGGAGGAGCGAGACTGATGGGCTTCCGGAACTCTCATCGCGAAAACTTTCGTAACACGCAATTCGCGTATAGTATACATATACTATAGAAAGCGATCGCCCACGCCGTTCGAAATACAACGACGCTGGCTTCTATTAATAGGGGGGGATATAGTATATATATACATGCTCTCTCCTCGAGTGAACTTGTCGACGCGCGGGACGATCGCGCGGCCTGAATAATCGCGCCCCACATGCGCTCTGTTATACTGTGTGTGTGTATTTACAACGAAGCTTGTAT
Organism: Cecidostiba semifascia; assembly: GCA_900474235.1. Taxonomy (NCBI): domain Eukaryota; kingdom Metazoa; phylum Arthropoda; class Insecta; order Hymenoptera; family Pteromalidae; genus Cecidostiba; species Cecidostiba semifascia. Next base: position 2,167 of record UCQR01099993.1, on the reverse strand, counting down.
ACCAGCTTAGTCGTTTTGGCTGTTTTGCAGCCTCTCACTCTCTCGCGCGCTGTATCCTTGACTCTGACATTTCTCTCTTTCTCTATATATCTCTCTTTCCCCTTTGTGATGCGCGGCTTTTTTAAATCTCTGTTTTCGTCTGGCAGCTCCTCTATTTTGCATCTCTTCGAGAGACAGAAAGAGAGAGATACGAGCGAAAACAAGCATTGGAAAAAGTGTATATAGTACTGCAGCCATTAAAGCAGCGCTGCACGAGGCTCTCGTCCCCTATAGCAAAGACACGCATATATATAGAATATACAGATTTGATGTCGTCGTGTAGGGAGCTGCTATACTATATCGGCCTGGTTATTTTCCTCGGCGATATTTTATGTATTCCGGCAGAATCCCAACTAGCGCAGAGGGATGATGGACGGATAACACGTCACTCCCGATGTTTTCAGCCCTGATGTCGTTTTATAATTCAGCGCATATACAGCATCTCTTTCTTCGCTTCTTCTCTTTTTCTATACTATACGCGACACGCGAGCACGTATACATGTATATCTCTACAGCTTCTCCCTCTGTCGATGTGTGTATATAAACGCTCTATATCTTTCTATACAAGGGGAATATATAAAGAATCGGTGGGAGTTGTTAAAACTCGGAGCTACATGCTGCTGCTGCTGCGCCTTATCCACTGCTCCGTGTTTCAGCTCTTGTACATATAAGTATACATCAGAGGGGGAGACGACTGATTTGCGCAAAATGAAAGTCGATGGCTGCTCGTCGTATGTACATACTTTACGAGTCTAGTCTGAAAACTACACGGTAGAGTATCGTGTATAGTAAGCAGCAGCAGCTACTTCGCGTTTAATTTCAGTCAGAGAGAGAGAGAGAGAGAATCGCGTATGCAAAATCTCGCTTCATATATACATACGGGTATACACACATGTCCCTCTACACTCGTTGGGTCAGAGATACAAGCACAAAGAGCATACACCGCTCGCTTGGCACACTCGTCGTTGCTGCTTCTGCTTCTATCTTACATGACTCTCTCGTCGTACACAGATATCGCGCGCGCGCGCCAGCAAGTAGCCTCTGATGCCAGAGAGAGAGAGAAAGAGCACGATGTTTATACGGGCCAGCGCCGAATAAATATTCATAAGGGCTTCCTCCGCGAGACGACGTCGACGACCGCACGCGGCGACGCTTTTTTTTTATTTTTCGCGCTTATTTAATTCATTTTTTCTCTCTCTCTCTATCTCTTCTATGTCGTTGGATATGTATGTGGCTTTGCACGAGTTTCTCGTGATATCGGTCTCGGGATTTCTTGTATAGAGGATGTGAGTGTATGTAAAATTAATATTCGTGCATGATTTATCGCGGTTATATGGTTAAACATTCACTCGGATATCGAGGTTTGCTGAAATAATTATCGTTTTCCCTTATTAATGTAACCCAGAATAAAGTAAATCAATTATTAAATTGTGGATATAAAATGTAATACAATCAGAGAACAAGAGTAAATGCAACTCGACAGGACAAATGTCAAAGTCACACATCGGACCCGAATACATATTCCGAAACTAGATATCCATTCATCGCTACAATGTATAATTGTGTATACACCCAGTTCTTTCACTTCTCTTCTGCTTCCGCCTTGGCCCACCCTCAAGCCTTTGGCTCGAATTCTCGGTTCCTTGTTTCCTCATCATCTGCATTCGGGGGTCGAGATTTTTCTCTTATTATAACGCTGCAGCAGCTCCCCTTTCTTCGTCTTTCGGGGACGTAAGGCCTCCTCCTCCCGGCTATTATATACTCCTTTATTCACGGCAACAACAAGCCGCTCTCTCTCCCTCATTACGCTTTTATCGTTTGAATATTAGTTCTCGACTTCGCCCCAAGCCCTCAGAGCTTTCAATTTCGAGAATAATAAAGTAAAGTATTTTCTTTCAGGAGCCGCCTTTGTTTCACACTCTTTATTCCCATTCTACCCCCCTCTCTCTCTAGCGTAGCTGAATAAAAGCTCGTCAAGCAAGAGGTTAACGCGCTCCCGCGAGGAAAAGAAGGTCGTGGGGCCGCACCTGATTTTTCGAGGCGTCTTATCAGTGTGTGTACATAACGTTGCGGTTTAAGCATATATCGGTATCGGTGTAAAAGCTTCTTCTTCGCCCCGACACTGCAC
>UCQR01099992.1:0-15022 GCA_900474235.1 Cecidostiba semifascia | reverse complement strand
ATTTCAAGCTTCGTGTATTTTAACAGCTGAAACGTTCTCGAGCAATTATACTTTTTCAAAGTGTATATTTCAAAGTATACATCCTATACAGAAAATTAACCTACATTTTCCAATCCATAAATTTTTCCACCAATACACCAACTGCAACTGAAAAAACGCTACGACCGACTTATTTCCACGCAAAACCACCTCTGCGCACTAAAGATCCGCAAACAAGAGACTGCAGAAATATTGGAACGCTCGGCAGCGGCGCAGCGAGCAAAGCGCATTCAATATCCTCAAAGACAGCAGACCGAGTGCGGCCTGCTGCTGCATCCGGCTGAAAAGGCCTGCGTCGATAAAATGAGGCGGTTCGCAGAGAGCCTGCCAATTCATGGACTCCTTCCAGTGAGAGCTAGATTTATATACATGTATACAAGACAACTGCTGCTGCGGTAGTTTAAATTCGATTTTCCACGTTTTTCAATGCGCTGATAAAAGCCGCGATGAAATACGCCGAGTGAGATCGACGGATTTATTTGTTTCTCTATATACTGATGCGGGCGAGTGGATTTGTTTTATGGATTTAGTTGTTTGAAATAATAGAGAGAGAAAGAAAGGGATGCATCGCAGTATATCGAGAGTTTTATTGTGTTTAGAGGAGATGAGAACGTATTATTTTGTCAACGTCTGTTTCGCCTAAAAGAAAATTCTGTATCGAGAAAAAATACTTTTTTTTTTAATTTTAACTTTGTGTAGCTCACCAAACACTCTTTCTGCTAATCAGTAGGAATGGGAGCAGGCGATGCGCGAATCCATCCCTCAATGGTTACGCGACAAATTCTCGGCTATATTCGAGGCTCAAATGGACGAGGTGAAGCAACGCTACCTTGAGCAGATACGCCAGACGAGCTTGCGTTGTCTCATAAAGCTCGACGGAGCAGGTGATTGGCTGGACGATCCACCGTATAAGCTTCCGGGACGAACAGAGAACTACGAGAGGTTTTTGAAGAATCGTTGCTCTGTGGCGAGGAAATACTATCTGGCGCATAAACTTATGAGGACTATTGTCGCCAGGGCTGCGACGAAGCTTCCGAAGTTGATTTGCGACTTTGAGAAGTACAGGGAGAAAGGATATCTCGACTTTTTGCAGTGAGAATTGAATATAGTTTAGAAAATTGCTATTGAATTTTGTGTATCATTAGGATCACGATTTGTTTTTAATTAAATAATTTTTCTTAAATGCTTTACATAATCCATATAAATACAACGATGGATTTACGTATCAAAACCTTGCGTATAAATTTAAAGCGGCAGCCGCGCAAAAAATTTTGAAATTGAAAATACAAGAAACCATAAAAACTTTAGCAGTCAATCTCTAACAAAAAAACAAAACTCTTATCCAGATTTCTCGAGCTAGCCGAATCAGACATGAAACGCGGCACGCTGCGCATCGGAGCCTCGTACCATTCGGAGATCGCCAAGATGATCTCGCGTGAGTCTCGCTGCGCTTCTCGCCAGCCACCCCCGGGCTTTTTTCGCTGTGCCGGAGGCCTCCTCTCACTGCAGATCATCGATTGTATGCGCGAAACCGTCGAGCATCTGCTCGAGGTGCTTTCGGATCCGCTTAGATCACCGATGCTTGGGGTGAGTTTATAAGTGGATAGTGTATCCGATTGTGGAGTGAAGAAGTTGAATATAATATGCAGAGTGATCGGTTTGAAAGAGGAAGAGAAGGTGGAGTGTGTTGGTTCTGAGTATACGAAGAAGTTGCAGATGCTGGAGTGTGTGGGTGTGTGAGGTGGAGTACTGAGTTATGGATGTTTTATTGTTGTGGACCACCGGCTGCTCCTGTGATTTATTGGTATACGTGTATGTGCTGAGAAAGTTTTGGGAAGTCGTGTATAGTGAAATATTTGCAAAGAAAATTTGAAATGGACTGTATATATCACGGTGTTATATAAGTGATAAAGGATTGTAGGAATATACGGCTGGAAAATGTTTACTTATGCGGTGTAATTGCGTAAGAGAAACAATTTTAGCTGTTGTGTTGTATTATACGTTTCGTACCTGATGCGGTCCGTAGTGATGAAAAGTTAATTTTCGTAATTAGTTTTAACTTCATCTGCTGCTTCGAATGTATCGCGCAGAAAACTTTTTATTTACAGGAGGAGAACAAACAGTTCTCGTTGTTAGAGTAAAATAATTGAATTTGTTGCCTGCAGTGGTATTTAAAATAATAATTCCAATTAAATTTCCTCTTATAATTCCTTACGAATTTCAAACATTGTTTTCTGTTTCATATCGGTTTCGCTTGATTTAATAATTCATATTCTCCTAAAAAATGTTCACATCGGCGATCTAACTCGATTAATTAAATAAACAAAAAATTTATCACAATATATCCGAAAAACAATGTTATATAAAATATCAAAACAAAAACACTTGATTTTAGCTGACCCTAAAATGCGAGAACAATGATCTCTTCGTAAGCCCGTTAATGCGCGAGATCCAAGCGACGTTCCACACATTCCTGGATCGAGTGGCTCAATCAGCTCGTCAACTTCCCTCTCTCGAATCCCTCGCGAAAATTCGAGCCGACAAGGAGGACGTTGGTGCGGCAAAACTGCCAAGCTGGTACCTCGACGAGTGTCACCAGAGGCTTACTCGTATCCTGGATGCCGCGTTCGAACCGTTAGTGCGACACGTGGACGAGGTCAGGGAGAAATTTCGGCCGGTGTATGACGTTCAATCGCAAAAGACACAGGTTGCGAGTGTCGTAGATAACGAAGACTTTGATGTGTGTCTGAAGAAGCTCGAGGAGTTTGGTCAAAACGTTGCTGCTGTGAATGGAATGGTAAGTTATAATTTTGTGTATGATATATTTTGTTGTACTCATTGCACAACAAAAATTTACTCCCAAGTATTTTTATCGCGCGGAAAACTTTTTAAAGAAATAGCTCTCATATAAGTTTCTTATACAAAAGTAGTTGAGATACAATCTTGTTACGATCCCATGTGTTATTTACGTTTATCCTTGAAATGCGGTTATGCGCCGTTAAAGAAAATAAATACTATACGAAACCCCCTGCGGCTGGTCAATTAGCTCGCGGATTTCTAACCGAGTAACTCTCTGCCTCGATTTTCTCGCTTTGCCAGCACTTCTGCTTACATTGGCAATTAATGTACGTGTATACATAGAGGTACATAGCCAATTTCGATTTAGTCCTGATACAGGGTCGACTAACTCGCTTCTGCGTAATAATATATACAGAGCTTTGATGCAAATCAATATTATTACAAAACGCAAATACTCTTACTCAAATTTACTATTCACGGCAGACGGAAAACGAGTACTTTCCGAATTGTAAATTATATCAAGAAGAGGCGAAAAAAGGCCTGAAGCGCTACACGGATGAAGTTAGAAAACTCATAATAAGCGAGCTCGTCGTAAGACATAGGAATTTCAATCTCGGCATCTGCGCTGAATTCGAAGCCATCCAAGAAAAAGCAATTGACATTCCCGAGCAAACTGAGAAGTTGCTTGAGCTCGGTATTTATCGAATTTCATTCCTTATTATGTAAATTAGCTTCCAATTAAGTCATTGACATTGTGAATATATTATTAAATTTAAAACTATGAATGACTCGTAAAAAGCCAGCACTTAATGAAATTTCACGGTAACAAAAGGTCGTTACATGCTTCACGCGTCGACGACGATACTCGAAACCCTCCGGACGAAGATCAGCCAGTCACTGAGCATGATGGCGTCTCTTTTCGAGATGACGTCGCTGAGTCGCGAACACATAGAGATGAACAACGAGACCGTCAATTGGCTGCAGCAGCGCATCAGACCGATTTTGGAGAAAAACAGCATGATGTACGAGCAGAAGAAGTTCGAGTTGGAGGAGAGGCTGCAAGCTCGAATCGCTGCTTTGAATAAGCAGGTCGAGGATGCCTTTCCAAGGTGAGCATATTATATGTTGCGTAAGAAATTTGGACAACGACTTTTAGAAACATTAGATTCAATGTAAAATTAAAAATACCTCAATCAGTATACATTGATACTCCAACCATCCACTTTCCCACTTCAAACGAAATCACATCCAACGAAATCGACCCTCGAACTTCTCGTACCGCAGACTCGTGCTAATGGACGACATGGACGACTCTAGCCGCATCGTTGAGTACATCGAGTACATGCGGAAGTTCGTTCGTGATCTCGATCGAATGACTGAACAGGTCGAGTGGATCAACGGAGAGGAACGACTCTTTGGCTTCCCTGAGACGGTCTATCCGCGAATCGCTGAATTGAGAGACAGCGCGATTCTCCCATTTTATGGATTAATATACAGAGCTCATCAATGGCAAAGGGATCTAGGTGTCTGGATGGATGGACCTTTCGAGTATTTGGATTCTAATGTTGTGGACAGCAAGACTACCGAATACTTTCAGGACTTTTCCAAGACCAGCAAGGCCTTCAAAACGAAGATCAAGATGCAGGCTGCTATGAATTATCCTTACAGGTATAATCAACATTTCGAATGATCATCAACTATACTCGAATATTAGATAAAAATCTTCTGAATCGTTTGATCACTTTAGCTTTGGCGGTTCGGTAGACGACCCTGATCCGTATCAGCAACCAGCACCAATGAAGCTGTGCTATCAGCTGCTCGAAAGCGTCAAATGGTTCAAAGTAGAAAATCTCTTCATCAATCCTGAATAGTGGCAAACAAAATGAAAACAACGCTAAAATAGAGTATTTTGAAAAACTACAGCACTACGTTCCACTGGTCCTCTGCTTCTGTAATCCAGCACTTCGTCAGCGACACTGGGACGAGATGAGCAGTATAGCCGGCTTCGACCTGACCCCAAACGCCGGAACGACTCTGCGAAAGATCATCGACATGAATCTGACGGAACACTTGGACCTGTACGTGAATTTCAGTCTCCTTTCTCGAGCAACGCATGCACAAACTTTCCTCACTGGCTTCTATAATACCACTCGAAACTTTACGACGTCATCATATAAGATACGAGCAGATCAGCGTCGGAGCAACGAAGGAACTAGGACTGCAACAGCTTCTCGAAAAGATGACCAGCGAGTGGGACGACGTGCATTTCACGACTATGGCCTTCAAAGACACTAGAGTGAATATTCTCACGCAACTCGACGATATTCAAGCTCTGCTCGAGGAACACATAGTCAAGGTCCAAGCGATGCGCGGCTCCGCCTTCGTCAAGCCCATCGCCGACGAAGTCAAAGTTTTTTACGATCTTCTCCTGAGGATTCAGAAGACTCTCGATGAATGGGCTAAGGTTCGTAAAGTCTGATGCTTTTTTCTTCGGAGCAAAGGATTTGTCTTTATAGGGCGTTTAAAGTGGAATTTTTATGCGAGCGTAGAGTTATGTTTAAATAATTTTATGCGGACTAGATTATGTCGGTCTTGAGATTGCTTATTTTTACAGTCCTTGAATTTTACTCGTTTTTTTTTCTTACTATTTCTTACGGTGATTTATTCAAGATCCTTTATAGAAAAAAATCTATTTTCCAAAAATATGTTAGACAGACACAATATGGCAGATACAAAAGCAGTCCAGACCTTCTATATTCCAGATAATCCATTTCAGTATATCCGGCCGGCAGAATCCAATTTTCCATGTATAACCTCATTACCTCATATACGCGAATGAATGTTATCAACAGGTGCAGGTACAATGGATGTATCTCCTGCCAATATTCTCGAGCAAAGACATCGTCGCCCAGCTCCCCGAGGAGGGCATTCTCTTCGTCGAGGTAGACGGAACTTTCCGCAAGGCGATGCAGGGTGTCACCAGGGAGCCACGAGTTCGCGAGACCGCTGGTTCGGTAATAAGATCTTACATTTCACATCTCTCTCTCTCTCTCTCTCTCTCTCCGCAATGCAAACGTTTATAGTTCGCGCCCTTGTTATTCCACGTCCCGACGACCGTAAACTCGAATTCGAGGGTCATAAAAGTTTTGGCTGTTCGGTTTTACGAGCTTGCAGAATCGGTTTCACGTTTGTTTCGATTATACGTATGTGGGGTCTTGTAATTTGTTTATTAAAATTTTCATTTTATTCATATGGAATTAAGAATTCGTATTCCATTAATACAGAAAAAAAATCCAAGTATAATACAGTGGTGAGATTAGATTTTTAATTCAAAAGATAAAATAATTACACAAGTGTATATACACAGCAAACATTTTCGACTGCCCGAAACAAATGTTTTCAGTTAGGTCTGTACGAAGCAATGCGCGACGCGAATGAATTGATGGAACGGGTGAACGAAGGCGTGGCGAATTATCTGGAGAAGAAGAGGCTGTACTTCCCGCGATTCTTCTTTCTGAGCAACGACGACATGCTGGAGATACTGTCCGAGACAAAGGATCCGCTACGGGTTCAGCCTCATTTGAAAAAGTGCTTCGAAGGCATCGCGAAACTCGGGTATTATGTTGTCTTCGCTTAAAACAAAGACAAAAAAAAAATCGCTCCTTTTATATCTTCGCCGCAATTATCCGGATTTTTATCGCGTCCGCGGCTTTATTCTCGCCTATTCAAAAGCTTTACGAGAATAATTAGAAGCTCCAGAGTGATTTAATCTCTGTGCTACTGCTAAAATAGCATCGTTATATTATGACCGTCGTTGCATTTTATACTTTTTATAAAAAAAAAATTCTCTCTGCAGATTTAACGAAAAGCTCGAAATTTACTCGATAATCAGCGATGACAAAGAGGAGATCACGATGCAAGAGGTGATATCGACCGAGGCAGCTCGGGGTTGCGTCGAGAAGTGGCTTGTTCAAGTAAAATTCTCTATGAAAATCCTAATATTACTTACAGCGTAATTGAACGTATAAAAGCGCAGCCAGCGCTTTATAAAAAAATGTCTCCGAGCAAAGTACAGGGCATAAAACAAAACACGAGTGTGCTCCGAGAAAAATATGATACTTTGAGAAATACATAAAAATATCCTACATTTTATCAAAGAATTTAGATGGATATCGTGTACTTCATCCACGAGCTTTTGAAGTTCTGTTGACGTCTTTCCTTTGCTCTTATTATATGCACTTGCTTTGATGGAATATTAACGTAGAAGCTTGACTGAAATACTCCAACAGTATAGCGTATAAAAGCTTTTTTTCGTAAAATTCAAAAAAGCTACGCTAGACCAATCCACTTAATTTGCCCTATTCATATTACCTCCTGCGTTGACCTAAAAACCTCTCGAATTTCCAATCAGAGCAAATAACGGACTGACTCATTAGTCGCTCCGAAAAATTCCACTGCAGCTAATCGAGCGCGAATCTCTTTACGCGAAGTCCAGGTCGAGGAGCAGATGGTAGCTTCGATCCGCCACGAGATCCTCATGAGCTATCGCGATTACGAAGTCAACGAGCGCGTCGACTGGGTGAGAACGTGGCCGGGAATGGTCGTGCTTTGTGTCTCGCAAATCTACTGGAGCATCCAAGTGCAGAGCGCCCTCATGACGCATATGGAGTCGGCGATGGAGACGCTATTCCAGAAGCTCAGGAGGCAGATTATCGACGTCGTTAATCTTGTCAAGGGTAGAGATACTTTGATTGCCTTAAGAGATTACAGTGATAAGAAGTTATATTGAAGTTAGCAATATAAACAATGTTTTTTTTAATTTTCCTCGTACATTATAAATAATATTCGAGACAATAATTTCAAAAATGATATAATCTAATTTTCTCTGATGTGTGGATAAACAATCTTGTTTCAAAATAATTTATACGATTCGTAAGATTGAATGCGATGTACTGAAGCAATAAGCGACACATGTTTACGCTGCTAAAAGAGCGCAAAAAGTTGAAACGTTTCTCCGTCTGCTTCGCTTGAATAGGTCAACTGTCGAGGCAGAACCGAACGACTTTAAACGCGCTAATCACGATAGACGTTCACGCGCAAGACGTCGTTAAGTCGCTCATCGACAAGAGGATCGTAAACGAAACGGACTTCGAGTGGCTCGCGCAGCTGCGATATTACTGGGAGGATGACGTTATCGTCAGAATAATAAACGCCAGCGTTGCATATGCCTACGAATACTTGGGAAATTGTCCTCGGCTCGTCATAACCCCGTTAACCGACAGGTTCATATTTTCATGGATTATCATTTTGTAATCACGAGGAAATCGCACAGTGTGCTTCTTTTTTTTTAAATCTTGTTTTTGCGTATAAGAAATAACGTTTCACGACGACTATAAAGTTTGAATTAGTTTACGAGCGATAAAACGCGTTTGCTCGCAGAAAAATTTTTAATAGTTCTGGAATCTGTTCAAGAAACATCAAGTCTGTCGGATCTTTGCGATTGATTAATATTACGTTTTTATTGATAATATGAAAGACTAGACTCACATATTCTTAACTGTTTTAAAATATTAAAATTACTTTATTTATGAAGCATTTAGAGAAATTTCACTATTTAACGTCGTTATATAATTTACATTTCATTGGAAAGTTTGTACTATTACTCGACAAAATATGTTAATCTTACTTCGTAGATGCTATCGAACACTGATCGGTGCCTACTCTCTGCACCTCAACGGGGCCCCGGAGGGTCCAGCCGGTACCGGAAAGACCGAGACTACGAAAGATTTAGCTCGCGCTCTTGCCGTACAATGTGTCGTCTTCAACTGTTCCGAGGGACTGGATTACAAAAATATGGGCAAGTTTTTCAAAGGTCTCGCAGCTTGCGGAGCTTGGGCTTGCTTCGACGAGTTCAATCGAATCGAGCTCGAAGTACTGTCTGTGGTGGCCCAGCAGATACTCTGTATTATTCAAGCTGTGCGAGCTAACCTGGAGACCTTCATATTCGAGGTCAGTTTTTATTAATTTCGCTATAGACCGATGTAATACACCAGTGCGTTTGTAGGGCACAGAATTAAAACTCAATCCAGCAGTCTACGTTTGCATCACCATGAACCCAGGCTATGCTGGTCGCTCGGAGCTTCCTGACAATTTGAAAGTCCTGTTCCGTACAGTGGCCATGATGGTACCAGACTACGCGATGATAGGTGAGATCTTCCTCTACTCCTCTGGATTTGCCGATGCCAGAGCTTTGTCTATCAAGATCGTCACGACGTATAAACTCTGCTCGGAGCAACTGTCATCTCAATTCCATTACGACTACGGTATGCGAGCTGTCAAGACAGTCTTGACAGCTGCGCAAAATATCAAGCTGAGATTTCCTGATGAAGACGAAACGATTCTTCTTTTGCGGTCGATCGTCGACGTTAATTTGCCCAAGTTTTTGGCGCACGATGTCCCGCTATTTCAGGGTATTATTTCTGATTTGTTTCCTGGACTAACTTTGCCGTCGCCCAGTTACGAGGTTCTGTTAAGAGCTGTAAGCGAGGTGGCGAAGAAGAGAAATCTTCAGTGTACCGATGGATTTATTCTGAAGATCATACAGACTTACGAGATGATGATAGTCAGACATGGTTTCATGCTCGTTGGCGAACCGTGTGGAGGTAATTTTTGAAACATATACAGCATACACTATATACGATTTTAGTTTGAAAATCTATTCGTATTGATTCAGGTAAAACGACGGTTCTTCACACGTTGGCCGATGCTCTGACTTTGATGCACGAGTGGAACGACGAGAACGGAGCGATAACTCGTTACATTACCATCAATCCCAAGTCAATTACTATGGGTCAATTGTACGGACAGTTCGATCCAGTTTCATCCGAGTGGACCGACGGTGTGTGTGCTGTTTCCTTTAGAAAGTTCTGTAGCGAAGAATCGGCCGACAGAAAGTGGCTGATATTCGACGGTCCAGTAGACGCAGTCTGGATCGAAAATTTAAATACAGTTCTGGATGACAACAAAAAGTTATGTCTCACTTCTGGCGAAGTCATGCAGATGTCCAATGTCATGTCGATGATCTTCGAGGTGATGGATCTACAGCAAGCATCACCTGCTACCGTATCCCGATGCGGCATGATCTACATCGAACCACACGTTCTCGGTTGGAGACCAACTGTGACATCTTGGGTGATTAGTGCTAATCGCGTTTGGAAGGAGAATCACGAAGCGGTTATAAATGCTATGATAGATTGGTTTTTCGAGATTTGTTTGGAATTTACCAGGAGAAAGTGTAATATGACTCTGCACGCTGGTCAAATCAACCAAATCACGTCAACGCTGAATTTGATCGAGATGTTCATGAACGACGCTGTTGAAGAGAACGACTCGCAAGAGATTGACCAATACATAGATTACTGGCTACAGGCTTCGTTTCTGACAGCTCTTGTTTGGGGTGTGGGAGGGACTTTGGATGTGGACTCTCGAGCAAAGTTCAATGAGTTTATCCTTACCTTATGGAAAAACGAGAACCCAGATTACCCTGTTCCAGCTGAATTGAATGATACAATATCTCTGCCCAGTGATGGTCTCATTCATGACAATTTTTACGTATTCAAAGGCAAAGGCACGTGGAAGTTCTTTGGTGAGATAGTCCGGGCTGAGACTATTGTCGAGACTCAGAGTATAGGACAGATGCTGGTGCCAACCATTGATACAGTCAAGTATCAACACATATTTTTGCGCCACATAAAACACAAAAAGCGGTTTCTTCTCTTCGGCAAGACTGGAACTGGCAAGAGTTTTTACATTCAGGATATGATGATGAACAAATTGGGCGACGAAGCCTACTTACCTAATTTCATAACATTTACGGCCAGAACGACTGCCGCGCAGACCCAAGAGCTTGTGATGGCCAAGCTCTTCAAGAGAAGGAAAGGTCACTACGGTCCGATGGGAAGTACTCAGTGTGTATGTTTCATCGACGACGTCAATATGCCAGCAAAAGAGGTGTACGGAGCTCAACCACCGATTGAACTTTTGCGTCAGTTCTTCGATCATGAGCTGTGGTATGACCTAAAAGAACCAGAGATGGTTAGGGTGTACGACACAATGTTCATATGTGCGATGGCACCTCCTGGAGGCAGTAGACAGGAGATCTATCCGCGTTTCCTGAGACATTTCAACCTCTACGAAATCAGTGAATTCTCTAATGACAGTATCTTTCGGATCTTCACTAATGTGGCGCTGGTCGGACTGAAGAGAAGAGGATTTGCATCAGATGTCAGCACTACGATAAATGGTATCGTCAACGCGACGATGGCGGTATTTGAAGGAGCCAGAGCCGAACTTCGACCTACACCAGCCAAGTCACATTATCTGTTCAATCTTCGCGATTTCGCCCGCGTGATAACCGGATGCGCTATGATTAGGAAAGAGTCAGCTGAAACTCGTGACAAGTTTGTCCGTCTCTGGACTCACGAGATCTTGCGTGTTTTTGGTGATCGGCTGATCGACTCAGACGATTCCAAGTGGTTGTTCATCAAGATCAAAGACACCGTTGACAAGGTATTGAGAGAATCTTTCGATAGTATTTTCGGAGATTTACCAAAATACGACGGTAGAATTACAGAAGACAGCCTTCAGCACTTGATTTTCGGTAACTTTATGGATACGGACGCGCTCGGAGATGATCGAAAGTATGAGGAAATAGCTTCCATGGAACAATACCACGAAGTCGCCAGTATTTGTCTAGAAGAGTACAACACTACTCACAAGAATAAAATGGACATCGTCCTCTTCCGATATGCCCTCGAACATCTCGCGAGGATTTGCAGAATTCTAGCTATTCCATGTGGAAGTCTTCTGATGGTCGGAGTTGGTGGATCTGGAAGGCAATCACTCACCAAACTGGCTGCTGGAATGACCGGCTGTGGATTATTCCAACCGGAAATCGGCAGTGCTTATGGCATTAACGAATGGAGAGACGATATCAAAAAGGTTTTGAAGATCGCTGGAGGGGGAAAAGATACAGTGTTCCTTCTGACGGAAGGTCAAATCAAGGAAGAGGCTTTCCTAGGAGACATAGACGGTCTCCTTAATTCTGGCGAAGTTCCCAACCTGTTCAACGTCGAAGAGAGACAGGAGGTAGTCGAGCTAACAAGACTAGCCGCTCAAGGTGGCAATAGAAATCTGGATATCTCCGTGCTGTCCATTCTGAGATTCTTCGTCAATCGTTGCAAAGAAAAATTGCACGTTATGCTGTGCTTCAGTCCCATAGGGGAGTCCTTCAGGACACGCCTGAGAATGTATCCTAGTTTGGTGAATTGCTGTACCATAGACTGGTTCCAAGTCTGGCCAGAGGATGCACTGGAGCAGGTGGCGTTACGTAGCACGACAAATATCGACGTCGATGACGATGTGAAGGTGAACGCTGTGATAGCTTGCAAGTATTTCCACACCTGCGCCAAGGAGATAAGCGAGAGATTCTATGAGACCGTAGGCAGGAAGACTTATGTAACTTCCGCCGCGTTTTTGGATCTGATAAGAGCTTTTGGAGTGCTAATGAAAGAAAAACAAGAGGAAGTGACACTAGCTAGGTATTCGTATTTTTTTGCTGTAATTTTTAACGATCAGTAGTGATGATAATGATTTTTCATTGATAGAGATCGTTACATCGGTGGACTTGATAAGCTCGAGTTCGCTGCTCAGGAGGTCACGAAGATGAAGGCAACGCTCACGTCACTTCAGCCACAGCTGGAGAAATCAGCGAAACTTACAGCTGAGACGATGAAAAAGATCGAAAGTGAGAATATATCCGTCGAAAAGGCTACGAAAATAGTCAAGAAGGAAGAAGACGCCGCGAACGAACAGGCAGAAATAGCCGGAGCATTGAAAGCTGAATGCGAAGCTGACTTGGCCGAAGCTCTGCCTGTCCTCGAAGAGGCTATTGGTATATTAGAAAAAAAAGAGAAACAGTTCACTATTTTTGTTATAAAAAATGCTTTGACAAATAAAAATTGCAGCTGCTCTAAATACGCTAAAGCCGGCGGATATAACGATGGTAAAATCGATGAAGAATCCACCGGAAGGCGTAAAGCTCGTTATGGCTGCCGTTTGCGTCATGATGAATGTTCCACCCGATCGCGTCAATGATCCGACGACGGGCAGAAAGATTCTGGATTACTGGGGCCCGAGCAAGCGCATCCTCAGCGATATGAAGTTTCTTGATTACCTCAGGGATTATGATAAGGATAATATTCCCGTCAATATAATGCAGGTAGAGTGGCACACAGCGCGCTCCAATTAACTTCTCCAATTACTTACTCCAGTTTCCTGATAACGATCTCTTTGTACTTAAACATTATCATGCGATGGAAATTTTATCAAAATGCAGCAAAATTCAAGAAAACTTCGTTTAATGTAAAAAAATAATTTCTCAAATTCTCATAATCAAACATCAAATTCCGAACTAACAATTTTCAGACAATAAAGAAGGTCTACCTAACCGACAAAAACTTCGAGCCATCAAAAGTTGCAAAAGCCTCCCAAGCAGCGGAGGGTCTATGCAAATGGGTTCGCGCTATGGTACTGTACGACCGGGTGATCAAGATCGTGGCGCCGAAGAAGGCGAAACTCGCCGAGGCCGAGTTGAGCTACGAGGCGACGATGAATTTCCTGAAGGAAAAGCGCGAGATGCTCGCCGAGCTTAACGAAAGGCTGGCAGCGCTGAACGAGCAGCTAGCGGAGACTCTCGAGAGGAAAATCGATCTCGAGAGCCAGGTGACACTTTGCAGGAACAAGCTAATTCGAGCCGAGAAGCTGATAAGGTAAAGGTCATAGGCGACCGTCGTCGTGCTTTTCTCCTTGATTATAGAGGCGCGGCTTTATATTATTAGTATTGCGCGCGACTTTTCCGGGCCGTTCCGAGAAGCTCGTTCAGAATTTTTAATTATCGCGTTTATTATTTAGAGAGGCTTTAATGGATTTACTCGTTATATAAGCATGAAACGGATATAACTCTCTTGTCGCCCATTTTGGCCGAGTTTTGGGTCGGTTTTAATGCTGAAATGCATTATATGCCGTGTGCATTTTTTAGTAATGAGAGAAGAATAAAATTTTAAATAAATGTAACTAAATTAACTAGAATTATTTAGGAGTTAAAAAAGGCTTTTGATTAATTAATTTTACACAAGAATTAGCTCGATAAAAATAAAAATTTACAAATATAAAAATTATTTCAGTGGTTTGGGTGGTGAGAAGAGTCGCTGGACACAGTGTGCCGAGAACCTTCAACGTTCCTACGACTCGCTCCCTGGCGACGTTCTCATCTCCTGTGGGATGATCGCCTACCTGGGCCCCTACACAAGTTCCTACCGCCTCGAGAGTCTTTCCAAGTGGACGTCCTACGTCGCCAGCCTCAACATTCCCCTATCATCAGACTACAGTTTTGTCGGGGTCCTTGGTTCCGAGATAAAGATCAACTCCTGGAACATCTTCGGTCTGCCTAGAGACTCTTTCTCGACTGAGAACGCCATCATCATGGACAATACCAAGCGCTGGAGTCTGTTTATCGATCCACAGAGTCAGGCCAACAAGTGGATCCGAAGTATGGAGAAGCTCAACGAACTCGAGATCGTCAAACTCACCGACGCCAATTACATGGGAATCATCGAGCAGTGCATTGAATTTGGTGAGAAACAGCTGTGTGCTTGTATATGTATTTCAGTATAACTAAAACTTCATTCCAAAATCGTGCTTTACACAGGTAAGCCAGTGCTGATTGAAAACGTGGCCGAAGATCTGGACACGCCATTGGATCCGATACTGGCGAAGAATATCTACAAGGTGGCAGGGATTTGGTATATAACGTTGGGTGAAAAGTCCGTGGAGTACAGTCTCCGCTTCCGGCTCTACATCACTACGAAGCTACGTAATCCTCACTACTTGCCGGAGGTGTTTAACAAGGTTACCCTGATAAATTTCGCCCTGACGATCGACGGCCTCGAGGATCAACTGTTGGGTATCGTCGTGGCGAAGGAGAGACCGGATCTGCAGGAAAAACGCGAGTATTTGATCGTGCAAGGGGCTGCCAATAAAAAGGCGCTTAAGCAGGTTCGGTATTTTCATTTTGAAATTTTCTCTGAATTCGTCAAAAATAGTACATTACACAACTAGGGGCGAA
>UCQR01099991.1:0-16151 GCA_900474235.1 Cecidostiba semifascia | reverse complement strand
TTATTTTATTTTTTTTTTGTTCCATATATGTATAAGTTCAAAATTTGACAAAATATTACTATTAAATAAAAAAGTTAGAAAAATTTGCGGTAGTAGAACGCCACCTTAATTACTCAACACTCGTTCACAAAAATTCGCACTTCTCCCGTCGACACACGCGCGGTTGCTCATATTCGTAGACTCGCCACGAGGGCTTTGGCTCCAGCAACGCGACGCCGCAAAAAAGGGATAAAATGATCTCTCAGGCCTTGATGATCAGGCCTGTGAACTCGGAATTGACCGGGCTGGGAAGCAGCGTGATAAAGAGGAGAACGAGAGAATGAGAAATATAATATATTATAGAGATAATCGTCAGTGTGAAGTATGTCATAAATTTTCGGAGCACTAATTGGCCGTTGGGATTCGGATTTTTTTTTCTTCTTCTGGATATCAAAGACAGCGAATTAAATTTTGTTTTTAGTATATACCTAGTATGCAGGCCAAAGATGTGTCGCTGCTTCGAGGAAGACTTTCAACCATCGAGCCCCTTTCAGAGGAGCTTTGTGGTTCTCCTCATCTTTTTGCTGTTAATTTCCGGATGCCTCGCATAGCGCG
Organism: Cecidostiba semifascia; assembly: GCA_900474235.1. Taxonomy (NCBI): domain Eukaryota; kingdom Metazoa; phylum Arthropoda; class Insecta; order Hymenoptera; family Pteromalidae; genus Cecidostiba; species Cecidostiba semifascia. The sequence continues at coordinate 15,557 of UCQR01099991.1, read as the reverse complement.
AAGCGCTCATCCCAGTTCCCCGTATACTACCTATATATAGTACACACGAGATCGATGCAGTTTCATCGAAGCGATTTTAATCAACAGTTGATGGGCACAGCGATCGAATCCAGAATGCTAAAAATTATATCTCGTTCTCAAGCTGCAGTCAAAGCAAACTCGGTCGGTAAATTGTGCGCGCTTGCACCGCCTTCGCATATAATGTGTATGAGTAATACATAGATATCAGACAGCCGGTTGCAGGCAAAAAGAAAAGGCAAGTCAGTGAGCTCTGTGCATGGAAACTAATAAGAAGGAAAAAAAGAAGAGCCGCGAGAATCAAAAGGGAGCTCTGATCGGATACAACAAAACGGAGCGCGTGTATTATAACGAGAGAACTGCTGCTGCTGCTGCTGCTGCTGCTGCTGCTGCTGCTGCTGCTGCTGCAGTCCACACGGAATAACCAGACTAGTCTCTCTCTCTCCCTCTTATAGTATAGGTATAATATGTATACGAGAACTGCGCTCAATGTATGGCCAGACAGCGAGAGAGAGAAAGAGAGAGAGAATACACAGCCGACGAGGAGGCAGAGAGCGCAGCTCGACGCGTCGGCTCTCGGCGGCCAGCAGCAGTGTCGGCAGTGCCATTGGAGCGAGCAGACGTAGTGCGTGCGAGTGTGGCTTGGACTTCAGCGTCGGAGCAACTGGGTCCAAAGACGTCGTCGAAAGACGCGCGGCAGTCGGCCGACCCCATTTAGCTTGAGGAATGTAATCTCTAGTGCGAGCCCTCCGACTCTCTTCGGGCATCCTGCATGCAGAATTATAACACAAGCTGGCACATCACAGCGCAACCGACCGTCACAACAGCAGATCTGCTGAGACACGAGAGGTACGATTTATTATTATATGTACACGTTATCATACTACTGCTATTCAGATCTATATAGTATTCTCTAGTATTCGGGGACGAGCTTTGGGTAAATCGCGGCGGCGCTGCGATGATGCCGCGCTGCCGATGTGAGACACGTGCTACTGCTGATGAAGAGTCTGAATTTCCCGATATTCTCTATAACAGAGGATTTTTCGGAGAGACGCGTTGCGTAAGTTCCCGAGCGATGAGCCAGTTCGCATACTGCTGACATTGACATAGTTATATTTTTCTTTTTCTTTTTTCTTTTTTTTTGCTTTACGGAACTTTTCTTCCTTTTGGGTTTATCGCCGGCCGCGGCTTCGAAGCGTTTTTTTTTAACTTGTACCGCGGTTGCGTTACGAAAGTTTCAGTCGTCAGATTAAATTCTGTTGTTAATCATCTCAAAGGCTTATAGATGAGAGACGCCGGCAACAAGTCATTGAATTTCATGAGAGTTTGCCCAAGACGACGGAAATAAATGATACGTATAATACACAGGAAAGTGGCCTGTTAGCAACTGCAATTTATCCACGGTTTACTGCGCTTTCACGTGCGCGCGCGCGCGGTTTTCCTCGAGCGCGTTTTTCGGAGCACGATACTACAGCTCGTGCCATTTTGCAATGACGTTGTGTATTTTACAATTGTTCAATGGTCATTTTTCTTTTCACGATTTCGGAGTTTGATTTCGGAGCAGACCGGCACAAAGATGATGCGCGTGGAATTTTCACGTTTATTAGTCATTGTTATCGATGCATGTTATTGTTTGCTTGAATGAGCATCGCGGAATTACCAGTCGTCGACTGTGACGTTCGCAAGATCTCTTTTTCGTGTCGACGCACGTTTTGGAGCAAAGTCTCACGTCTGCGCGTTGTCTGACTGAATTATCCAGCGTTGACTTTTTACACAGTTTTGAAATATTGCAATTAATTTTGATTTTATATTATTCAGTTATTTTATATATGCTTTAAAAGCGCTACCATCAGCATCGTTATGTAGCACCGCTAAAGAAACGGTATATATGCAGCGGTGTGAAATGAAATTTCCGCGCGATTTAATTCGTTCGACTTTCGTCGTTTGCTTTGAGGCCGTGAAACGGCTTCTCGAAATCCCACGTTGTCGCCGATTGTTGGAAAGAATTGCAACAATGTCTTCGCTTCCAAATATGGGAGATAGCCTATATTGAATTCCGCAATGAAAATTTTTCAATCGTATCTGTCTCATATACCACACATCCCAATTGAAAGTCTTTTATAATTGTTTCAATCAAAATTAAATAGCCGACTTCTGAGAAAAAAAAATGCCGCCTAGCTATGAAGGATTAAGCGATCCAACCACGTTGTGATGTATGAGTATTCAAATCTTCTTCGAATAAATATGTTACCAAGAAATTTAAAACGAAAATGACAATGTCAATATTTCTACATTAGAATTGATCGATCATCGATCCATTCCATCGACGCTCGCATGCACGGACTATATTAAACATACACATCGGCAGGTATATGATTTGTTCCGATTCAGTTGTTACCAAATACTTAATATCAGTATATCGTTTCTTGAACAAGTCATCTGTCGTTTGCATATCGCAGCTCATTAACGCGCAATCCATAAATAGCTCATATCATATCGTTCAATTCAAGCTTATACATATATCTGAAACCACACATGAAAAAACTGGTCGTCCCATCACGACGAGCACGTGCTCACTATATTCTTCAGGCCGAGTTTTTCCGGAAATATCGCTCGAGGGCGATGACGCGATACATCTTTGCCGATTCTCGGAATCGCCGATGTGTCCCCCATGTGTGTGTGTGTATGGGAGACATTGACTGATAACGAGAATGCATATACCAATACAATATATATGAGGGATTCCGCGTTTTATCTGCCATTTTCGTATCATAAAAACACGAAAAAAAAACTAACTGCTACATCGCTCGGACCAAACTTTTCTTATTCTATAAGGCATACAGTAGAACACTGTAAACATAGTCTTCCCACGACATCGATCTCGGCACATCACTTTATCAGCGATTTTTAATTTAAAATATAAGTACAAAAAGATGGCTTCACTGCGCAGGTCACAACATTGTACCTGCTCGAGGAAATAATTTTCTGATACCAGCACTGAAAACTGCGCGAAAAAACCTTCAATTTGAAAAAAAATTCATCAAAAATGGATGCTCCGATGCAAAGTTATGAGCATTTTGAAATACAGTACATATATGTTGATTAGCTATTTACAGTACATGTAAATAGCTAATCAACATACAAACTGTTAATCTAAATTTTTGAAAGGAAAGTAGAAGAAAAGAGCTTTAATTTGAGCTCTGGTGCGTTAAAAATGACTGCTTGGATGAAAAGTTATAAGGATTTTAAAAAAGGGAAAAATCCCTGGTTTTCGTAAAAAGTCGAGAAATTTCCGATTTTTCGCTATTTTCAATAGTGTAGGGATAAGCGGAGGTGTAGGTGCAAAGAAGTCCAAGTCTTTAAGTATAATCTGATGTATATTCTAACATAAGCACTACATGGTCGTCACTCTACGGTGGTCGGTCTCGATCTGGCGCTCCTCGGGGCTGCCGGTCAGCCGACGGCTATACCTGCCCCTTCCACTCACCCTCACTCACCCTCTTTCGTGCGTCATCCGCGTCGCAGGCCCAACATCTGGGCCTTATGCTCACTCATATGTATACCACGTGTTCAGCACTCTCTCTCAGACCGTCATTCATGCTATAAACTCATAAAACGTTCGCTCAGGAATACCACTCGTAAACGTCCATCTTGGTCCGCTCGGTTTATGGTTTTAATCCCTCGCTCCCTCTAATCCCCAGGTTGAGGTGTTAGCAGCTGTCCCTCGCATTCTTCTCGCAGACATACACTTTCTCTCGCAACTTTCTCTCTCTCTCTCTCTCTACATACGCATCTACCACCCCCACAATAGCATACAACTTTTTACCTAATCGACTATTTTTAACCCACCAGCGCTCAAATTGGAGCTCTGTTCTCGATCCTATATAAGTATGCATTTTCCCTTGCGCTCTTCAGTTCCAAAATGGCTGCTTGTCATTAATTTTCCCGTGTTAAATTTCCCGTAAGAGAACTTAAACTGGCTGGCAAATTTGTGTGCCACGCTTTCGCCTTGGTACATCATTGTTCTCTTGTTCAGAACGTCGTAAAGTACCCTAAAGAATCATTTTCAGTTTCTTAACCGAGCTAATGGATTTTTTCCGTAGAAATGCTCATATAGGTACATGTTAAAAGAAAAAAAAATGAACGAGCGATCGCAAAGAGTGCGGCGCCGAGTCGAAACGCGTCACGTGACGCCACTGCTGCGCAAGAATATTATCTAAGACAGGCGGCCAAAGCGATAAGTTGTATATACAATATTTGACAGACTTTCCATTGTGAGCGAGTAGTGCACACAGCGGGCGATTATTTTTGCCAAAGGTCGAGGATAAAATCGTGTCTATACTTATATTGCGTGTCTTTGCTGAAGCTGCAGATATTATCATAGGAAATTGTTTTTTTTTCTCTCTTATTCTCGACTTAGTAATCGTATACCTCAACAATATTGATAATTCCGCATCCAGGAGCTGCTCAATTATCCAAGATTATTGATAAACATGCAGTTCTTCGTTGCAACGCGAGAGAAGAATCGATGCGAACAGCTCTCGGGGAACACGTGCTCTCGGAGCGCGCGCGTGTGCGGCGTATACATTTATTATTCAAATCACTTCCAGTCGAGATAGAGAATAAAAAAAAAGTTTTCCGTAGCGAACCGCATAACTATCGCACGCTTAATTAGCTCTTGAATGATAGTGTTTTACTTATTTTTTTTAAGCTGCTTTAAATTCATAAGAGTCAGTGTTGTACCGCAATAATTAAAAATTGATGTATCCACAGATTCACAATGAGTGTGTCTTCGTGCGTTAATGTATGCTCATTGGGTGGGTATATAATTTATACAAAACCTCAGCGCTAATAAATTCATCATGTGTGCGAAATGTGCCATGTGTATTAATCTCAAGCCGATTACGTTTTCCCACGCGGAACGGATTACATAATTTTGCCTGGCGGTAAAAAAAAATCAGGCGTGGAGCCTGTAGTGCCGTTTGTATAGGTATATTGTAGGTATATCTAACGAACAAAATTGTCTCTCGTAAATCAAACTTCCTGTACGGAAATCAAACAATCGCTTCTCGAACTTTCTCGAACCACGTATGTAGTCTACTATTGCATTATCGCGAGGCAATATTGTACACATGCGAGGCTGCAAACGATTCATAATAGCTCTTTATTGCAACAGGGAAAGACCATCACGCTGCAGCGCGCGCGATGTCCGAAGAATCGGGAGAATTTACGAAAATAGAAAAAATATTATATCGCGAGCATCGCCGTTGATTAATAGCCGTCGCACCGACCACGCGACACGTCATTCTTATCAGCGATGACGCCAAGGCGTGACCACTTTAACGCGGTTGCTACTGTTCTGGGATTTTCGAGACACTCCTCAATAGCTTTTTCGAAATACGTTATATGTATATAATTTTAGTTGGTGCAAACTTTTTCTGACGAAATTTAAAGCTTGCATTGAAGGTTGTGCAGACGCTATACCTATAATAATCGTCGATCAGGCTATATGATTAATTTTAAGCAAGCTCTAAATACACTCACCCATCAAATCCTATCTATAAATGGGGACGTCTGGGAGTATATATGAAGCGCGACAAAAAGGTTTCAGAGTCAATCTACTATTATCTTAGTCGAGCATCGACCGATCAAACTCCTGATCGAATTGGTCCTAATTCATAGTATATGTGTGGCTTTTCTAATGAAATAGTTAGGCCGATGTTGAGGGACCGAATTGATTTTCCGCAGTTGCAATTCTGTAAAAAGAATTCTGATTTATTGTAAATGAAATAATAAATTGACCTAATTATGCATTATTACGATTTTCTTGACGATTTTTCGGCGACAAAGCTTTGCTTTCGATTACTATGGAGTATGTTACAGATAAATCAGAACTTATTTATAGACGTTGAAAATATACGTTTCTCTTTGAAATTATCTTTGTCTTCGAAAGCATCACACCGGATGCATAAGACAGAGTGCATTCGACGCTGCAGTACATAAATCAATCAACGTGATGCTTATGAAATGTACGTTTGGCTTCCATTGTAATTGTTGCCGATGTCGCTTGAAGAATGTGTTTCCCCTCTATATAATTGTCGGTCTTTGTCGCGATGGAATAAACGGTTCAAGCACCAACGCGTCAAAAATAAAAATTCTATTATGATTTATCAGATGAGTTTTTTACGTTATCAAATTATATTGCAAGAGTAAAGTGAGACATTCAAAGAAAAACGTTGTAAAATCAGGTCGATTTCCAAGATAATAATTTATCGTGAGAAAATTGTCAACAAACGTATTGTCTTCCACAAATCGACGTAAAACACGAGATAGGCTATATACACTTGCTGAATAACATATTTTCAATTATATTTTAAAATTAACTGTTTACCAGAAAGCCGATGAATCACAATGCAAATTATAACCGTAAACAGAAGAAAATTTGTGGGCAGTTCAGTAAAAACCCACTGCGATCTTCTTCTTCGAGAATATATAGTATCATTGACAAACTGGAAAATTTTTCGAGTAAACAAAGACTCAATGAAAACAAACTTCATAATAAGTGCAATTATTTTAAACACTATCTCAGGGTTCTTGAACCTTATGGTCTCGTCAGTTTGTGTAGAGTCACTTGATGAAAATAACTTTCACTATATCACTCAGCGCTAATTGCCATATTGCTTGGTAAATCGAATGATCCTTGGCTCGTGAAAAATATTTTCCTCGTATACACTTGATGACAATGACAACAGAGCGACCGTAACACATCCCATCCTTTAATATAATTATTTTATATCACTTTTATTCATTAAATATTCAATACAATTGAATTTATGTATTTTTTTGTAGAGCATAATTATTTACTACGAATGATTAGACTATATACTAAACTGTTGTCTCATACGTATCCCTTACGCAAGCGGATATTGCACAGCCGCGTGAATTTATTTATAATTCATTGCACCGAAAGTACTCAATATATATTCTAATTTTTTTTTTAACCAAGCGCCTCAGTGCGACTATTCATTGTCGTGCGACGACAGTCGTCGTGCGAATTTAACATCCCGAGTGCGCGACGAGTTCGCGCATAATATCTTAATATCGAGTTAATGAAATTGTGTACTTGGTGAGAATTGTATATAACATCCTATTGCACGACATTCCTCGTGCATCGAGAAGATCACGATGTGGAACGTAACGTGGAACTCTCTGAGCATCGGCAATATTTATCGACCAAACGCAATAATTGAAGATATTATCAGCAGTGCATGCTCGGATTTGGCGAAAAGTAAATATTACTTTACCCAGGTTGCCCTCGGCTACGTGCTGCAGGAGTTCTTCTTGCTCTTTTTTTAATCAGGATGGGTATGCGTAAAATTATTAAGAGTTAATTACAAAATTGTATACTACTTATTTTGGCAAATTATTTTGTAGCAATTATAATACTCAACACAGATTAAAGTGCAAACTCCGTTGAACAACTTCCTCGACGGCTAATACGCCGCAGTAGACGGAGTGTACACAAAAACGCGTCAGCGCGCAGAAACATCGGAATACTCGTGGTTTCATTGACAAAAACCTTGAGGTCTTTGAACCAACATAGCGCAGAAGTGAAAGATTGTACTGCCTATACTGCACACACACGCGCGTTTCCGTCGATGCATCAAGCCGATCGCGGAGCGTGATAACGCGTTGGCTGGTTGCGTTCTTCTTCAATAGCTTTTGTGCTTTCCCACTTAAAATTTCGTCTCCCAAAAATAGCCGGTGGATATATAAGATGGGCGTCGAAATCATCTTTGGTTTTTGGCCTTGAATTTTTCGAAGCTCGGCTACCGCATAGCCGCGTGTATTTTTGAGAAACAAATATTGAGGGCACGCTGCAGGCGATAACGTTTATCGATTTTGCGAGATAAGAGAATTTTTTAGTAGATTAATATATATTTTGTAAGTGAAAAGGTTTTTTTGTTTAAAAAGGCACGAATTGTCAATGCCAGCGCTATTGTTGATGTAAGCTCGAATAGCGTGAGTGCACAATTACTCAACTTCTAATTTTATTCGCAAGCTTTTACAATCTGATAAGCTATCGTACACGCGGTACCATCGAAGGAAGCCTTGTGTGTTTGACGGTGTTTTTAAATGTTGAACAATCATAAAGTTTCTTTCTTGTGTCTGCATCTTTCGAATACATTAGCGCCACTTGATACGCTATCTGGAGTTCAAAAACAAAAATCCCACTTTGATATTCCCACAGTTCTGAAGCGAGCTGAAGCTTTCTCACATTACGCAATAAAAAATATCTCGATTAACCTTTCACAGACTTTCCGAAAATTACGCAACGAAACAACAGCCCACACCTGTCCAATGATTGTCTCTCGCTAAAGCGTATATAACAATTAGCAATAAAAGCCTTATATACACAAGCTTGCAGATGCCAGTTGGACCTTCGCCTTGACTAACCGCTCGGTCCTAATTTCATTCGCGCCACATCACACCTCGTTTATACGATACAAGCACCGATTGCCTATAAGAACGCATTGTATGCGCCGATGCTCGAGAGACAGAGAGAGAAAGATCGCGATCTCGAATAGAGCGACCTTCGCGTCAATTCGCCGGCGACGATTCGTTGAGTCGGAAGTGTTCTGTGGTCGAGACTGTTGTTTTGAATAGCGAGTTTAGTACATAATACGTAATTCGTGTGGTGTGGACAAAAGGCTTCGCGTGAGCGCACATCAAAAGTATATAAATACACGCTATATACCATTCCAAGGAGTTTGCGGATAATTCAAGTGTGTCGTTAACGAGGCATTTTCAGAAGAATAGAGCGGCGATTTTCTTCTTGCGGCTATATCGTAATTTTGCTTCTCGCGTGTAAATTTTATAGACTCTAAACTTTTTCTGTGCAACTTTTCATTATATATACATATATAATTAAATGATTGCCGATATCGCATTATAATAATGATACCTGTTTATTTTTCTGTTTACAGATAAACGAGGGCGGAGGCAGCTTCTGAAGTATACAGAAGCCGCGGACTGGGCGTCTCCCTTTGTAATCGATGGGTTGAGAAAACGAGGGAGCGTTTTTTTTCTTTTTCTTTAAAACCATTTGGGTTGGTGTAACCTATACCGATGAGCCATGCTGAAGGTGGTGGGCGCCTCGTGGCTGCAGACTCGCATCTCCACCTACATACTCGTCGCCGTTGCTCTTCTGGGCATCGGCGCTGTCATCTTGGGCGAGTTTGGACGGTAAGTCGAAATTCCTTATACATCATCATCATAATACTATATTATATTATTCTGTCTCCTTTCTGCTTCCTGCTTTTGAAAAGTTATCGTCGATCGTTTTTGCACCTTGGGATTCACTAAATACAGTTTTAGAGAGCACGATAATGAGCCGATAGTAGGGGAATCACTCGGTGTCATCGGGTGGCTCCTCACGCAGCGATTCGTCATTTCATTTAATAAATTAAGTCGTTGCGAAATCGCACTTGAATCGCGACGTTATCAATATGTCTTTTTAAGATTTATTACGCAACGTCGATCGTATCAAGTATATTATACTGTACACGCCTGTAATTCAATTGTTGACACAATAATTTTTCTGCAACGTATAACGCATCGTGATATGTATTAACGATTCTTCGAAAATTACGTTCTTTCTACGAGCATATTATTCGAAGCACTTGTTAATTGCACCACGCAATATGTGCGCAACACGTGGGCATCCCGCAGCGCACGCGAATCCAGCAGATAAGGGTAGGCACGAGCGGTATAGGATCCAACGAGTCTCTTTATGAAAGTGTCGGGTAACCGAGACAGACCACCCACGCGTCGAGTCGTGACACGAGTTTCTCCAGACCGTATTTATACACATAAAGCATATAAACTCGCTATATGTATGTGGTATCGTGAAAGGTCAGTACGGAGAAGCAGATACTATATGCTACGTTATAGCGGAGTGATCAAAAAGGGATGCTCCTATATATATACTGCATCGGGCTTATCTCGCGGAGACGACTTTCTTATTCTCGGCAGCCGATACCCGATATTCGCTTGCTGCTTATTCTTATTATCGACGCTGTGGGTGCCGAGATCTGCATAGGTAGAAGCTACTATATTTAGATTCGCTGAATCATTGTGTAGAGTATTTGGAAGTATTACAACCTATAATTATCTATATTTTGATCTTAATTTTTACACAACTCCCAGACCTCAATATTTACACAACTTACACAGACGTGATACACGTAAAAGCCGTCGCGATTAGAAGAGCTGAAGTCGCACCGAAAGTTAAAAAAAAATGTACCGATTGCATAATGAGATCGTTAATTATTTTGAAGGAAAATATAACGTTTTTTTAAAACTATACGCGGTCATATAACAACTGTTCAAGAAGGATATAAATTAAATTATTGAACAAGGAAGTCTTGTTCTCATTGTTCTGCATCATTCTCGCTAGAAAATTTTCCATTCAAAATAAAAGCAGTCGATAGACTGTGCAATATGTGCAATAGTGGCACAAAACTACGCATCAACTATACTGATATGGCTCGATGTCGATGCGCTACACATACAATCGCACGACTTCTCTTTTCCTTTGTTAGACCAACGTCAAACTGTCAATATTATCGTCTATTTCTTTCCAGTACTATACAATTGCCTGTGCGATATATTCAATATCTTAATTAGTATACATATATCATAACGCTGCGACTTATTATTACCGAACGGAAAATAATTTTTCGTGTGCGGTTTCAAGTTCATTAATAATGCATCAGTTGTACGATATATCAGCTGCATATTTAGTGCTATTATGCAACACAAGGAAGGAAATTATTTCGACAACTGCTTGATTAAACTAATTCTCAAATTGATTTAGAATACATAATTGTCAAAGGCATGTAATAATAATACATGTAAAATATCGCGCATAAAAATTAAATCAGCACGGAGATTCTAATTAACGAGATAATTACATTTTTTTCTGCGTTACCACTTTTTATGTAATCCGCCGTATCTGTCTGGAAAGCCATAAATATATAATGAACCATATAATTATACTGTATATACTGCGATCTTAAATGCAAAGTGTTATAAAAAGTTGATGATTTAATTAGAAAAGAAACTATATGAACAATGCTTCCGTAGCGCGATATATTTTCCGCGCATTTGACTTTCTGATTTTGAAACACATTCATTCATGTAAAAAGCGATGAATCACGTTCTGCTTGCGGTTTCCATTTACAGTTATCAGCATCCAAGCTATAGTGCAAAGATTCAAAAGTTTCCAGCTAAAATCGGAACGTTCATCTCCTACGGAAACATTGCGTTCTCTTACATCAGACTTTCCAATTAACGAGAGTCAACAGTACAATCGTTATAAAAGTACAAAATAATATTTCCAATCCACAACTTGCTCTCTCGTCGTATTATATATCCTCGCAGCGAATAATAACTGCACAAGAGAAAATCTCAAACGATTACACGACTAACCAATTATGTACCCCAGCCAATAGTAAACCGTCAGCATCACTAACAGAGCTCGCAGAAATGAATAAAATCGAAAGTGAAGCCGTAAAAAGGCAAAAATATACAATGGCAATTCTCCGTGAAACCCGTAAGAGTATATAAGTGGAGAGAAATCGCCGGCGTAACCTTCGCTTATTCTTAACGAGCAATAATAGCAGTATTATAATATATAATAGCCGTAAAAATATCCTCGAAGCTGTGATGTGTGTATATACAGACAATAAGTACAATTCCCTTCCTTTTCGATAATGTTTCAGCGTTGAGAACGATGGCACGTACTCAGCGACCGTCTGGTGGAAGCGCAGAGCCGGATATCGCATTGACTTTTGGGGCCAGGGCAATGATTTGACCTCGTTGCCCTTGGGCGCGGCGCGCGCCTACTACAAGACCGGCATCCTCGAGACTGGGTAATTATTAATCGTCATTTTTTTTCTATAAATTATTCGTATATTATATGTATACACGAAAATAATATAACGATCCATCGAACGTTGCAGCTGGTCAACATTGGAAATCGAGACGTCGCCAGACTATCCGGACGACGTGCAGGCCTACGCGGCTGGACTACTGGAGGGCAGTCTGACCTGGCAACTGATACATCATCACTGGTACAACACCGTGAGGGCGGCGTGCGCGCCAAGGGCATCGCTTTGTCGCAAGATGCGGCGATACCTGCGCGAGAACGCGGCGAACGCGCGCGAGAACGCGGCCCTTCTCAGATACGAAGATCCCTACTGGCATATGGTAATTCGGACACATTTCTTTTATTAGAAGACCATTATACCGCAGCGTCATTTTTTTTTTCCTGGGAAAGGACAGAGCCATTTTTTCAAGTGTTTTTATCACCGGTTGTAAACTTCGTATCTTGAATTTTCGCGCTCGGACCGCCGCACTGTATACGTTCTAATGCAACTTTATTTGCGGCGCGTGCACTTTAACTATGCAATTAGCTAAGCGTTATGCGAACACACGGCGTTGTATAGGATAATGTGAACAATTTCTCAGTAGTGTATTAAAATTTAAGTTGGAAAAATTTACACAGCTCTGTTCGTGTTCGTAAAGATAGGTTTTTGGTGGATAGTAGTTTTGAAACTGTATCGGCTCTGCATCCAATTTTTGTATTATAATCATACTTCATCGCTAACAATTTCATCCAACAACTAATAATCTTACCAATCTGCTTTTTCGCAAGCTGAGTGGAAAATCGACAGAAGGTATCACACAGTCATACTAACTCTACTGTTTAACAATGATCGCTCAAACTATCGAACAAACTCCCTAACCACATCTTACTCTCCTCTACAGGTGCACTTATACTACGTCCAATTAGAGGCATTGGAGGAGGGCTGGAGGTTCGCAGTACAGCGTAGCCGACAGGACGTGGATATTGACTCGGAGGATTTCCTCTGGCTGGCCATGGCCTCGGATCTACCGGATCTTGAGCGAGCAAACAACGGCTCGGACCATCACATCGCCTCGGACGGCATGATCGTGCTCAAGGCTATCGAGAGAGAACACATTGAGCCGCTTATCGCTCTTGCACACAACACCGCTGCACCGTAAGTCTTTACATTTTCTTATAGTTATACTTATAGGTGAAATATGATTTTAGTGTTCTAAATTTTCACGGGCGATAATACCTCGATAAATTATATAAGAGTAGAAGGAGATTGACTTTCCCTAAGCGATCTATTTTTGAAAGTGGTCGTCTTTTGAAATGTATGGATTGCATCTTTTTTGAGTTTGAGAGGATCGAAACACTAAAGATGATTCTTAGACGAATTTGTGGATACGCGCTTTATCAAGGCTTTAGAAAGAAAATAGTAGTTTGCAATAAAGAACTTCGTCACGATGAATTTAAAAAATGAACAATAACCTTTATTGCAGATACTCTAGAATGCTGAGGCTGATGAAGAGATACAAGTTTTCGTATCGCGTTTCCCCGGAAATCAATTCCGAGCAAGTGCCAGGACATTCCATCGTCATGACCTCGTATCCCGGTGCCCTGTCGTCGCAGGACGAAAGTTACATGATCTCGGGTGAGGATGACAGAGAGCTCATTGTTGCGGGAACACCTCTCATCATCGATAACCACAGCCTGTGGAGCCGTTTACAGACCAAAGATCGGGTAAGCATAATTAATTACGAAGACATAATATATATACTAATTTCAGAAATAATTTACAACTTATCTTTGAAAAAAGCATATATCGCGATATTGATTTACAACTCTGCTTTTTTCAAGATGTATATCAAGGTACAAGGAAAAATGTAAAGTACAGAGATTTCTGTATGCGATTGGATTTGATATATGTAATAGGGATAAGAGAAGGAAAAAAAAGACTTCCTTCTCAAATAAAAATAAAATAATAAAAGTAGATAAATTTTATGGTTTGATAAAAACGATTGAGTTGCATATTGCACGACTGTAACTCGGGCTATAGTTGGGGAAATACTGTTATTCCGTATATAAGAATCAAACTCGAACTAACAGCTCACATCTCCACAGGTCATGTCAGCAGGTCGAATAATGGCAGCGAATCGTCTAGCAACTAACGGTCTGAGCTGGTCCCGTCTACTGGATCGCCAAAACAGCGGCACCTCGAACCGCCAGTGGATAAGTATAGAACCTCGCACTGGTGTGGTGAGCCTGATCGAGCAGATTCCTGGCTTCACTCAACACGTCGACCACACCAATGAGTTCCGCAGCAAAGGCTATCTCGGCTGCACCGGGGCACCTTACAGCTCGACCATCCGCGAACTCCTGGGCGGCGAGAGGGACGAGTCAGTAGCCAGAGCCGAACAGCTGAATCTTCTTCAGGCCAACATCACCAGCGTCGAAGGGTTGAAAGCTTTGATGCGAGGCGAGATCATAGGTGAGGATTGAGAGATTGTTTTTCGCATTAGTTTTATCTGAATGATAACTTTTAATTACCTAAATACTTTTAAAAAGTATTATTAAGTGATGATTTTATTTCGTACTGATAACGATTTGAAGCACCGTATAGATCAATAAACTCTTTATCGGTTCCTATGGACTTCTTTTACCAGGGAAGCTTTATAGCTATATGCGATGCCTTTTATTACATCACGCAAAACGAAGCGATGTAAGGTGGCAAGCCACCGCGGCAGCGCCTGGCGCGCTAGTTTAATTAAAAACAAAAGAATGGACACAATACCGAATTGAACTATGAAATGGTTAATGATTTTATTGAATGGTACTAATGGTAGCTTCAATAGCGATGATAAGAGAATCCATTGAATACGTTGAATCTGTTTCATTAAATACTCAATAAGACGTATAATTTTAAAAATCGAATTTAATTCCTTTCAGCTCTGAGCGATAACAACAAGGACGAGGATAGCGATGAGCCACAAGTAGCAGAGGATACCGAGCAAAGTACTTTGGACCCTGTCATCACCAAGAACAACGACGACAACACCTCCTCTTCACCGCCATTATTGGCATCTTCAACATCAACGACGTCGTCGTCGTCGTCATTGTCATCGTCGTTACCATCGTCAACTGAACAGCTTCTGGCCTACCGAGGTGATCTAGCCTCGGTACCACGCCCACTCGGGGTCATCGACTCGAAGCTCTTTTTGTTCGATCTCAACGGTCTGGAAACGTTCGAAGCTCGTGCAGGTCCAGCACGACGCCTCGAAGCTCCAGCTTTCGATTGGGCTCACAGCTTTCCCAACAGCTCGCACCTTGGCCAGCCAGAGAGCTTCTCCTTCGACAGTCTTGCTGCAGTCTGGGTCTGGGTGTAATGGCCTCCGCGTCGTTTTTCAACACAATTATTTTCGTTTCTGATCAAGAATACGGCGATAAACTGATGAGATATGCGGTTGAATTCTTGATTCGATATTTTAGCAAGAGTCGTTGAATTGAGAAAACTAATCGGAATTATTAAAAATACACTTGCACTGATAAGTCATTAAAATTCCAATGGATTATGTCAGTTTTTATCGTCGTATCTTTCGCCAGGAACAAATAAAAGCTCCTAGCG
>UCQR01099990.1:0-17379 GCA_900474235.1 Cecidostiba semifascia | reverse complement strand
CGCGTCTCTCGAATAAAATCGCGCGTCGTCGCACACACGCATTATTTTCGAGCGTCGCCGACGCGTACCTAACCTCAACTCTCACCGGACGACGACAAAAGTTTCCACACGAGGTGTGACCACTTTGCATCATGGCTCTACGTGTTAAAATCCAAAAGACAGAGTCTCGCCTCCTGGTGCAACTCGCCGGTCGGCACACGTTGATCGCGTGAGAGACGTGTGCGAGGAAGAGAGAGGGAAGAGTCGAGCGCACGCGATCGATACTATAGCCCGCATCGTTTATTATATACGCACTGGCTATTATCATCGTCTCTACATACTCTCCTCGCAAACGAAGAGGAGCAGATATTTACATGCCTTGAATACACCGCACTTATTCGAGTTATATAGAAAAGTTTAAGAACTCACCTTTTGACTGGACTACTGGCTGAACTCTCGGGGATGACGAGGACGAACGAGGTGCGCTGCTTCGGGAAGCAGCGGTGTAGAGATAGCTGATGGGCACACAGAGAACGAAATCACGGCGCATACACAATGGCGTGCGCGCGGCGAGTGTGCGCAGCAGAGAGATGAGATGTTCTATGGGTATGCAGTCTGTGTGACTCTCCGAGTCTCCACCGGTGTGAGTCGCTAGGTACTGCGATATTGTAGAGTGGTGCGACGTTGCCAGATCGTTGGAGGCGCGGGAGCGTTTGCGGCTTTTTTTGTTGTTGGTATATTTTTTTCTTTATAAAAGGGGAGATTTTTGAAAATTTCGAAGAAGAGATTTGTGGGCGGTACGGTTGTGGGCTGGAAGTTGACGTTGTTTTGTTATACAGTTGATGTCTACTGTGTGGGTTTCATGCACTGATGGGTGTAGGGTAGATTTAAGAGTATATAAGTATTATATAAACAGACTGGAAAGATCCTTCTGTGATCACTGTTTGATATTTATAGTAGACAACTATGTTTGAGCTAATGAAAAATGCTGTACAAATATTAGCGAATTTATATTGCATATAATCTAAACTAAAAGAAATACACCTCCTTGTTCTAGCATTTATCAAGACTAAACATCGAAATACGGTATAATCTGGAGGTTTTTTTTTAAACAAAAGGTCTTATTTAAAATTTAGGATAAATCCCACGAAAAAGCCGGCAACGTTTGCCTCGAGTCTTTTTCATCACGCTCGATTGCGTGTTCGGCTAGAGGCGATGCGACATCTTTCGGTGCAGCGAGAAAGCCTGTTCTATTTTATTACCGACAACGTGACAATCTGACAATCGATGGCCGCTAAGCCGCCGTACGGTGGCGACACCACGCGAGGAAATGACGTTTTCGAATTTTTCAAAAGATTTCGTTATTTTTTTTTTGAGTCAATTTTTTAATTCGGAAGCTTGGTACGAACACTATACTGTTATAAGAATCTATAATTTAATTAATTACTAAGCATGTCGATCAGTAATAATAGCATGTTTGATATTCTAATGGAAATTAGAAAAGTAGACAAACAGATATCCGAACAGAAATTACAATGGCAAAAAAGTCAAAAAGAGTTGATTCTTTTAGAAAAGAGTATCAGTAGTATTGAAGATTTGCAACGGAAAGCTATATCAGTTTGGCAAAATTCAGAAAGGCAAATTGAAGTAACAAACAGAAATTTAAAAGATATACACCAAAATTATTGTACATTTATCGAGTACATTGATGATCAAATAGAAAATGCATCGGATGACGAGGAAGAAACTATCATCAGTAATATCGACAAGTTGAAGAAAATCAGAGATGATTTAAAAGATAAAATAGCAGCTGCTAAGACCGAAAAGGAAAGAGTAGCACAAGAAGTAAATGAAATTGATTTGCAAATCAGTATACAAAAGGTAAAGTACGTGTTAAATATTTCTATATTTCAATATTGTATTTACAATTTGTACAAATTTATAAAGTTCTTCATAGAAGAAAAATGCAGCCATGTTCCTGAGACTTCAGAAGAATTTGAAAAAGTGCTTGCAGGAAGAAAAAAATTTAAAAGATGAACTGATGTCAAACAGTAACATTTAAAATATAGTCAGTCTTTAAAATTATTTACATAAAATAGTAAATAAGTTTGCTTCATAGTCAAGAATCTTTGTCATATATTTTTTCTGCACACTCTTGATTAAACTTAACGGTGTTCTCCAGTTCTGATAATTTGAAAGGCATATTTAATAATTGCTTCATATGATCGCTGACAGATTGAATACTTTTTCTTCTTTTTGTCACTTGTTTCTTTAATTCTTCGTTTTCCTTGTTAATCTTACTGATATACGATTCCAAATTTTCACACTGCTTTATCATTTTCTCTGCATCAAGCGATCGTAAATGAAGGTTTACATTTCCTGGAGGTCTCCTAAAATGAATATTTATATTTGTAACAAATGCTTTTTTTATTATGTACTGATATAAGATAATAATTTTAGTTTTACCAGAGTGTAACATTTGAAGGAACTGTTGTGTCTTCAATTAATTTAGCTACTTTCTTCATGCCATCCACCATACAATCTTCCGTCACTAACGCTTGTAAATCTTCATCCATGGATTTGAATAAATCGTCTTCCATAACTTTATGCAATTTTTTTACTACTGATGGCTTGGATTCCAACATGGTGAATATTTTCAAAAACTCTTCCTCGCTGTAAATCAAAAATAACAATCATTGTTCAAGTGAAGGTTTAAAGTTTTAATTTCTGAATACACTCTCTTATTGGCCAGTCTCTTTCCATTGAGAGAAGCAAGTGTGCAATGTAATTTAATATGGGAGATCGTGTTTTTCTTTGTCTGAAATGCAAACAAAGAGTTCATGCCCTGTCTTGAATTACTTGGAATTGAGTTCTGGTTCCAAGCCTGTCATTCATAATTGTATTTCATTGTGAATAAAGGCGCAATAGGTAAAATTAAATATCTATTTTATTTAATACAGTAAATCATGTCTAACAAACAATTCACTAGAAGAGTAATGAAGATATCTTTGTCACAATGGTTTACCTTATAAAATATCTTGAAATATAGAATTTGTTGAATATTTTGTATCTAATCAGGCCGGGGCGGGGTGCAATTTGATTTAAATCTACAAATTTGCCTCCCTCCCAGCCTGACTAAAATACATTTTTCTTCCTTCCTTGTTAAGTACGTCTGTACCACTTTATATATTGATTTTCTATATTTTTTTGTTAAATAAAACAAAGTACAATTAAATTATGCAATTGTCAATACTATAAAAATTGATAAAAAAAAATTATAAAAAAATTCTAGAAAGTGTGCCACTGACCATAAAACAATAAATACACCAAGCTTCCGCAGGATAAATAAGTATACCAAAAGTACGATGCTTTCAAAAGCCACCATAAAGCAGAAACTTCTTTAAAAAAAAAAAGAACAAAAGAAAGTCGAGTCTGACCTGACGCAGTGGGCGATGTCCTGGAAACTCTTGGAGATAGCCGCCCCGAAAATGAGTAGATTGTTAGGCTGCACCTCCTCGACTACTTGCTCCTGACCTTCCGACATTATTCTGGAGCTTAGTACTCAATTTTCGATGAAATAACGTATGTATAAGTAGTAAAAAGTTACAAACGAACGTAAGGACCTATATAGTGACTGATCGCTCACCGGCGGCCCACGCGAGTCTTTTGTTGCAAAAATCCGGCGCGTGTAATGTACTATATGCTATGCGATGTTTTCAAGTCATGTCAACGGCTAGACTTCGGCTAGAATCGGCTTCAGTCGGTTATATACGCCAGTAGCGACCTCGCACGGCTTGGCGGGAGTTTTTGAATTTTCGTAAACGGTTAAAAGAAGTCAACAACGAATATCGGTAGATTAATTGGGATGATAGCAAATAGATTAAAAATAACTTTAGAATTTCAATAATTTTATAGCAAAAAATATTTATTATTATTTATGACAGAGTTACAGACTAGCATTAGGACAATATGATTGTATGTATACACACCTCGTAGATTAGTTTCAGTACTATTCAGTATATTTTCAATATTTTTAATGCAGACGTTTCATATTAAAAGATTATTTAATAATCTTCAACAAAATGTAAGACACTCACGGTATGATAACATTTTGAAATGTATTTAGATCATTTGACAGTATGAAAATATATATCAAAGTTGCCTTTGTTAAAAGCCTAGTTATATTGTTATTTTCTGTAGTAAATAACTATTTGTTATATTTTTTCGATATCAAGTGTATGTACAAAAGTAGCATTATAGACATCATTTTCTTAAATGCATGGTACAAATGTTAGTCTATCAGTTTATTTCAGATATTAGATTCTTTTTCTTTTGCGTAAAATTTCTTATTTTCATTTGTACTTCACATAATCACATTTTTCAAACTAGTTGAATTCTGTCTTGCGATAGTAACAATAAACATTTAACTTTTAGAGGTATAAAATAACTACATATTTAAAGCGTTTTCAAAATATTGTTTTTAAAGCATATAATATATGATATCAACATGTATTTACGTAAATATCACGTATTTACATATTACATTTGACTGATAACAGCGTAATGCATATAAAGCTTAAAGTTCACTTCAAAAATATGTATAAAGATCTCTGAAATTTTATTGTGGAACACATTCGACCCGTTTTAACAAAAGAGTTTGTCTGTATAAGCTTCGATCTTAAGTAGGCTTACAACAAACTGATATGGAAGTTACATTAATAATAATAATAAAGGTTGAGGCAAAAGTTGCTTAAATATACATGTTAAAGTAGCTGTTGATTTCATAATGTATACCTAATTATGGATATTAAGCTTTACGTTCAGATTTATTAGCGGATCTAGCAAACACCAAAAACAATTGTTCCAACGTTGAAGATAAAATTGAAAAATCTTGTATGCTGGAGTATTTTCTTTTCAAATCATCAACAACGTCATACATTCTCCTCCATTTTAGGTCGGTTGATTTCAAATGAAACATAAGGTATCCCTGCAAAATAGTTATTACATATAAAATAAATTACCTGTACAAAGTGTTAACTGTTTATTTGATATTTACCGAATTTTCATCCATGACTTCACACTCGAAAGCTTCATTCATATCTTGTTTGATATTTGTAATTTCATTTTGAGATGTTTCAGGATCAAGTTTTAATTGTACATTATAACCAGCACCAAAACGCTGTTTTAGTTCCTGTGAAGGTCCAATACATTCAAATTTACCGGCGACCATAATAGCTAACCGGTTGCATAGAGCTTCACACTCTACCATACTGAAATGATTTCAGAAAAATTTTTATTTACGGATACTTTTATTTTCTTGAATTAATAGCATAAAAATATAGTCACCTATGAGAAGTTAATATTACAGCCTGGCCTGTAGTTTGGCATGATTGGATAACGTTCCATAGGGATCTTCTGGCAGCTGGATCGACGCCTGTTGTCGGTTCATCAAGTAAAACAAGATTCGGGTTTCCTATGAGAGCCATAGCTAGATTTAATCGTCTTTTGTTACCACCACTATAAGTTCCAGCCGGCTGAGATGCGGAAAAATTAAGCTCTGCAAATCATAATTTAAATATATTTATAACAGTGTCGCTCTTACAATAAGATAAATCCATTTCTTAACTCACTCAGTCGATTGATCCATTTTTGCACTTCAGTTTCCACTTGGCTTTCAGGGATACCCCGAAGCCTAGCGAATAAACGCAAATGATCGTAAGCATTTACAGATTTTATTATAGCATCGTTCTGTGGACAGTATCCCATTAGTGAGAGAAACTGAAATTGTTTGACAAAAAAAATTGATTAATATTTATCAAAGTTTCTCTACTATTAGATAATTTCTTTTGTATAAAAACTTACATGTTTTCCATATTTAAATATATCCATATGATTCAAATACATCTCGCCGTTGTGCGGTATTTCTTCGCCGGTAACGACTTTAAATGTCGTACTCTTTCCGGCTCCGTTTACCCCCAGTAATCCGAAGCATTCACCTTGACGGACTCCAAAACTTATGTCCTGCACCGCAGCAAAGTTTCCGTAAAGCTTTCGCAGTTCGAATGCGAGGAAAGCGTTTTTCTTTGCTTCATCGTTGTCACCACTAATTTTCTCGCTGACTTTTTTTCCGAAAGACGGATCTGAGTCTAAAAGTATTTTATTCAAAGTTAAGAAGTATTATATTTTTTGAAAATCATAAAAACGTAAATAATCTATAAAGTACCTCTGCTTTTGATTTTAGAAACTTCAAATGCTATATCGTGCTTCACTTTCTTCACCTGTTCCTCGAAAGCCTCGTCGCTGTTATCAAGCTTATTACTACGAATTTTCACAATTAGTCGATGAATCAGTTTATGTTCTAAAATACAGAGTAATCCAAAGTATAGAATAGGCGTTAAGCACAAACTTAGAATACTTGTTTCTAATGCAATGTTTTCTTTGAATTTGGTAAACATAATCGGTGGTTCTGCGCAAGTTCCATTGACGCACTTTAACTCTGAAATAAATGGAATATTGCATTTCGAGTTTAAGAATAGTTTTCACAAATCATAATACGGATAATTGATGCGCGAGCTTACCATCACAACTGTAAAATAATTGTTCCATTTTAGTTTGATTTACCATTCTCGATATTCGTAAGCAATTGCCGTAGTGCCTCGTACCTCTGAAAAATGCTATTAGTCCGTGGAAAAAGCTTACATAGGGCGTCAATAGAAACAGCGTCTTTTGAATCTTTCGAATAATGTTCAAGGTTTTCGATCCGCTTTGAAACAACGAGGTAACAACATACATTATAGTTTCCAGTGCAACTAATTAATGAAATAATCAATTAAGGATATATAGGTGAATATCAGAACTTCGATAAAATTCTCTTGTTTTTATACTTACTAAGACCTAATGGCAACAAACTCAGTAACTTAATCGCGACACTTGTGCCTTTATTGGAGAAACTAAAGTTGTAAACAAGCGGCAGTATGTTTATGGCAAACAATACGAACAAGAGTATCAATATAACTGGAATAAAATATAATCAATCAAAATTTATAATTAAGTCAATGATCTTCTAAGATAAAATTCTCGACTCACAAATTTCGCAAGACCTCAGCATCTCTTGTCCAAGCATGGCGTCCATCACCGCAAACCCAATCGCAACCAGCGCGATTATTACCAACATCACTACGAAGTCAAAGAGAAACATCGTTCCCCAGTATTGAAAACACGACGCCCCGGTCATCCTCTGCAGATGTTTGACGTTCGTTAAAGCCTCCTTCAACGGATGAATGACAAAGAGAGCCACCAGCGGGTAGAAGAAGCAAACGAATATGATGGACACGAAGAATGCCTCGAACTGCTCGCTTATATTTATCATAAATATGTCGACATCGGTACTCTGCTTTTGAGGAAATTGTTGAATCTCTAGGCTGATACTGTACTCTGGACTGGTGAACGTTTTCAGCAATGTGTTTGTAAGAAGATTGACGGAGATGGGTATAGAGTAAACCGCTTGAATGCCGTTGTATATAACCGTGGTATTAAGAACGTCATTGTCGCTAATAAATTCAGCACCAGCTATCAGGTGGTAATCATAGGTTACTGGATTGTCTTTGCCAAACTTTAACAGGGCTGTGTTGAAATTTTCGTACAGTTAATTTTACAATACAAGATTTAATGAATGAAATGATTTACATCCATTCTCGATAAGTATTTTAAATTATTACCAGATAGAAAACTGATATTCTTATCAAGATTCGCAATGACGTTTCCATAAGATTCTTTTGTCACTGCTTCGTAAGTGTCTCCAAAAGCCTTAGCTTTTTCATTAGTTCTGTAACAAGTTTTTCCGTCGTGATACATGTTAAGTTTAATCGGTATTGGCTCTGGATCGTAATCCCCAGGAAAATGATCCATCAAAATGAACCCTATGCAAATCATTGGTATGAGAAGCTAGAAGAAATGATGATTATTTTTAAAAATCCTTTGTTTTTTTGACAATTAATGAGTCACTAAATTTAAAAGTGTTAGAGAGTATACCAAAATCAGCATGATGAGGAGCGTCGATGCATTTCTTATGGTATATGTCATTTTTTTACTGAGCAAACCCAGTGAAATATGTAAGAACAGATCTCGACCTTTCAACTTTTCAGTAGTGTCAGTGAAAACTTCTTGCAACTTGTTCTCGTTTTTGTCCTGAGTGACTCTGCCAAAAAAAAGGAACAATTATTATCTTATTTCATAATTTTTATGATACATATTATAAGCCAAATAAAATTACTTTAAAAACACTTGTTCCAAGGTAATTAAGGAAACACTCATCCCTGTGATGCCAAGATGTTTTTTATTGCTTTCCAGTTTGTCCAACAAATCGGGTAGTGCAGGACTTTGTGGGATACTTAGCTGTATTTTGCTACCATCTGTGCTGATTATCTCACATTGAGAACCCAAGAAATTGCAAACCTTCAATGGTTCACACGAGGATTCGGTAGACAAAGTCACTTCTACATTTCCTTGCCCTTTTAATAATTGAAGATTATTGAAAATTATGATATATTTTTGAGTGATAGACACAACTAAAACGTCAAAAGAATTTACCTAAAATTTTCTTGAGGAACATGGAAGTACCATAGCTTCTCAAAGTACCGGTATGTACTATGGCTACTCTATCACCCAATATGTCAGCTTCCTCCATGTCATGAGTGCTTATCAAAATAGTTTTCTCTCCTCTTATTTTCTAATTGAATAAAACTTATGAGTAGAATCTGTAAACCATGAGTAATAAATATTTCAAAATAATTAATTACCAGTAATATATCCCAAATATCACGTCTACTTTCTGGATCTAATCCAGAAGTTGGCTCATCCAAAATTATAGTCTAAAAATACAATAAACACTCAAGTTTTAATCAAGAAATTATAAATCTTATAGAATGAAAATGGTAATACCTACGCTCGAATCTCCCACTAACGCCATTCCCAAACAAACTCGTCTTTTCTGACCACCAGATAATTGTTTGGGTAGAGCATTTCTTTTTTCAAACAGCTTTAATTTTTGCATAAATATTGTTACTTGGCTTTTTACGAGCGATCTTGACTGGTTTTTATTCTTTAACTAAAACAATATAAGTAATGCAAATAATGATTAGTGTAATACTTAATTTTTCAATGTTTTGAAAATCAAATAATATTTCAATAATAGTGAAAATTGCGATTTACGAACCAAAGCGAAAAATGTCAGTTGTTCAGCTACAGACAAACTTGGGAAGAACATATTTTCTTGAGGACATAATCCAATGTCTTTCATAATCTCATCTGTATCATCCTTAATATTCTTGCCATTTATAAGCACTAAACCTTGCGAAGGACTGATCATTCCTTTAAACAATAAAGAAAATGATTAAATTTGTGTTCAGATGATGATAGTTTTTTACAAGTTCCAGATCTACCTGTTAAAATAGACATCATTGTAGTCTTTCCAGCTCCATTGTGTCCAAGTAAGGCAGTTATTTGTTTTTGGTAGAAATCGACAGAGATGCCTTTTAGTGCATGTACTTTCTGAAGTATAAAAATAGGTATTTTAAAAAATTGTTGAAAATATATCTTGAATGAGCAAAAATATTTACCTCTTTACTAAACAAACCAGTATTATAACTTTTTTTCAGATTTCTGATTTGTATTCCAGGGGTAAAAACATTTTCAGTCACTGATTCAAAAAGTTTACTACTAGAGTTATTGCAATCAAATTTTTCAACTTCAGGATCATCAATCGATGTTTTTGACTTTCTCAAAAACTAAAACAAAAGTAAATAAGGATCAACTTTTTTTTTATAATCGTCATTACAAAATTCAAACTACTATACTTTTAAAAAATAGAAGGGACTTTTTTTAACTCCATAATCTCCAGGATTTATAGCATAAACATAATTAGCCATAATAAAATGGAAAACTGATCCTAACATCGAAAAAATCAATATCATTCCTATACTTCCTGCAGTCCCATATTGAGATTCTCCAACTCTAAACAAATTATCAAACTGGATTCCTTTCACTAAAAATTAAAAAACTTATTATAACGACACGATACTTGACATGTATTGCAAATTATAAATGTTTGCTTACTCATAGATTCATAATAATTGATTTCTTCACAAGCTCTAAATAATAAGACGTTAGGAAAAATGATCCCAAAATAGGGTACAATTTTTGAAGCATCTTCTTCAAATCCTTTTTTTGCAAGTACAGCTGAACCTATGTATAAAATCAAAATTCCAGTGACCACGAATGAAGCTGCAAAATAAAACATAAAACTAGTTCTAGTTCTGAAATTCGTTTATTTCGCATCTAATATTCAAATTAAAAAAAAACCTACATTTTGTAAAGTAAGCTGACACATGCATTCCAAATGTTACCAAATGAACAAAATGTATGGTAAATATCAACCAAAATAAAAATGAATTCCCATAGTATAAAAATGGAATTGCATGATCAGTAGAAGTTAAGGTTACTAAAACTGTTACGGGAACAATATATGTTAAGCTGAAAATCAGTCCAGTAAGTAGCCAGCTCAATAAATTTAAATAATTGGGAACACCATTCATAGCCATTAAAACCTAAAATAAAATGTCATGTGTATTGTTTCCTTTGAAACTATTGATAATTATTTTACTTTTAACTTTGTACTAGCTCACATTTATTCCCAAGAATTTTTCTTCAGATGCATAAGATGTCTCAATGCATAGAGGTATCAAAAAGGCCAATACAGCGAATGCACAAAAGATGATCCTATGAATTCGATCCATCTCATTTGGTCCAAAATGCGGTGGGTAAGGCATTTGTTGCATGTTCATCTAAAGTATTTATTAGTATAAGAACGATTTATATATAATATATAAATTCGTTAAATCAACTGTTTTGAACATATACTTACATGCATTTTGAGGGAGCTATTTTTTGCTTTCATCTTTATGAAAGATTCATCAAGACATAGTTGTAACCCAACAAATCCCTTCTTGAATGTACGTGTAGATGTAGGATTACTTGCGTACATCTCCTGAGGTACTGTGTCTTCTACAAGTATTTTATAATCCAAGTTTGTAGTTGTCGAGTCAATAGTGTTATTTTTAAATATCAGAGCTATTACTTTTTCATCCATGTCTTGTCGATGTGAATGGTCCATGAGAAAAGACATGTCTTCTATAGTCTTGAAGTGCCTTATCACTATCAAAATAAATATAATTTAACCAATGAACATTTTGAAATTAAATAATTAAATTCAAAGTTAAGAATATTCAACTTACTATATTGACTACTTCCTAAACAATTTTGTACATCATGCATGTATGATGTTACAAATGGGTTGTCAGGTACAACATAGATTTTAGTTCGAAGAGAAGATAAAAATTCATGTTTTTCTTCTACCTCATACGTTATACTCGAGTCCAAATTTGGTTCAAGCGGTGTGTGAACCGACAAATTCCTCAAGCCCCATACCGTTACAAATAGCAGTAACGGGATTGCAATTTCAACAAACAATCCCAATTTCCAGTGTCTTTTTCGAACCAAAAAGTCTTTGTAGAGAAGAAGTTTGAAAACTCTTAATTTTTCTGAGATCATTTTGAATTCCTTTGGAAATACAGTTTAGAAAACTACCTGCCAACTTGTAAAATTCATAATTATCATTGTATAACTTGAACATAATACGATAAAAAGCATTAGTCATAAAAGTATGATAATATTTATTGCAAACGGAAGGAACGGATGAACCACTGACATATAAAAGAATGCATAATAATGTATAATCATATTGTATACGTACAAAAACAGAGAAAGGAATTTTTCATTTAAAATAATTAAAATCTGCGAGTGACAGAGAAATGTATTCATCAATATGAAACGATATAGTGTCTATACACAAATGATCAAGGCATGTGTCACAGGGCAAAAAACCGGAGAACCTCGTCGAAGTATATGTATAAGTACCTACCGCGCCAAAAGTTGCTCAACGCAATTTAGATAAAGAGACAGAAAATTTCTAATAATAATTCCACGACTATACTGCTTCGAAAGCTTCGTCAATAAGAGAAACAATCTTACCTCTGTCAATAAGTGCTATAAATTCGTAGAAAGAAGGCACATGTCAAGCCGGTGTCCTAATAATGTATTTGCAGTCTTTTTTTCTTCCACGCCTAAACTGCTCACACTATACCTTATACATTCGAACGCGCTATTTTTATGAAGGCCGCAAGGAAGTGCCGCGGCCGTCGGCACGCGACTGTATACTTATCGCGTCGTCTGCTGGCCGTTGCTATACGCGACTCGGCCAGCTCTCCCCTCCATGCATTTATATTCGGCCAATATATATATGTATATATATACATTTGGGTATTGCAGCATGTGCTGCGGCAATGACGTGTACATACACATATACCTACATGTGTAGGTACCGGCAGACCGGCGCCAATTTACGCATCGATTTGAGAAGTTGTCGGAGTTGGGTTTTTACGTTATCACTCTGTCGCTATATGTATACCGGTGACAACGAGAGTTTCGGGAAGAAAATGCCGAGAGGTAGGTAAGTGTATTGATGATTTTTACTACGAAATGCGACGTTTTAGGTTAGCTTTGTGGGATTTTTTGAGGTTGGAGGGGACAGATACTTATGTGAAAATTTTTTGCAGATATTATAACGTATATATAATGTATACAGGTTATAGTGTATAGATTGTAATATGTAAGCACGTTTATTATTTTATTATTGTTTCTGAAAAAATATAGTATTTGTAGATACATAATGTATATTATACATACCATATACATGATACATGCTTCAACAGTGATAATTCAAGCAATAACAAGTTTGCATTTTAACATTATTGTTGACATATAATAAATATTTTTTAAATTTATTTTAACATAGATATATTACATATTTGTGTATACATAATTATCTCTGCTTTCATTTGTTTTGTACTTTTCACAATCACTTCATGTAAATGACAAGTCCGTATAATATCTTCATGACGTTAAAAATGAAGTAGATAAACATTATTTTAACGAGTGAAGGAAAATATCGTTGTCAAAATTCTTAAAATATATATATATTTAGCAGAGAGGTGTACTTGTAATATGATTTTATCTGATTTACATCGTTATAAAGATATGCAAAATGATCAGACGCGGCCAGCAAAGAAAAGATAAATATCTGTTACGGTATACATATTTTGAATTCTATAAGTTGCGGAACACATTTGACCCGTTTCTGAAGGAACCATTTAGTATTTTGTAGCTTCAGATGTAACAAACACTTGATACACGAGGTTAAATATAGACGAACGCGTTAACACACATATATCCATTGAAAACTGCACGAATATCCCATAGAATTTAAGCCTTTGTATAGCTTCCGTATTATATATAAGCTACTCGAGATTCGGTTATCAAAAATTTACATTTTGCGCTCGGATTTATTGGCGGATCTGGCAAACGCCAAAAATAGTTGCTCCAACGTCGATGATAATATTGCGAAATCTTCTATGCTAGGATACCTGCTTTTCAATTCACTCACAACGTCGTACATTCTCCTCCACGTCAGGTTCGAAGATGTCAAGTGATACATGAGGTATCCCTGTAAAGTGCAATAATCATGTTAATTAGTTGTTGTAAACTAACGTAATTATGACTTCATCAAATTCATACCGAATTTTCATCCGTGATCGTGCAATCGAAGGCATTGTTCATATATTCTTTGATGAGGTTTACTTCGTCGGCAGGTGTCTCGGGATTCAATTTCAATTGCACATTATAGCCAGCACCAAATCGTTGCTTCAGTTCCTGGGAAGCCCCTATACATTCGAATTTACCGTCTACCATGATGGCCAATCTATTGCAGAGAGCTTCACACTCCTCCATACTGAAAGAATTTTTTAATAAACTATTTTGTATCATCTACAATCAATAATAAAGGTGTTTTAAGAAAATCGAATCATGTTTATACCTATGAGAAGTTAGTATCACAGCTTGTCCCGAAGACTGGCACGATTGAATGACGTTCCAAAGAGATCGTCTGGCTGCTGGATCGACACCAGTTGTAGGCTCATCCAACAAAACGAGATTTGGTAGACCTATGAGGGCCATGGCTATATTCAAACGTCTCTTATTTCCGCCACTATAGGTCCCACTTGGTTGAGATGCACAAGCATTTAGATCTATAATTTGTAAAATAATTGTTCGGTCATCAAGTAAGTCTAAATTTGTGGCTTATACATATGAGATATATTTGAAGCGATGTCTTTGTACATACTGAGCCTATCGATCCACTTCTTCACCTCAGTTTCAACTTCACTTTCTCGGATGCCACGAAGACGAGCAAACAGACGCAAATGATCGTAGGAATTCAACGATCTTATTATCGCATCGTTTTGAGGACAATAACCCATTTGTGAGAGATACTGAAATTCACGTTTCGAATAAAAAAACAGCAATTTCTTCAATTTGCAAATATCACTGAAATGGAGTTTATCTCGATATACTTACGCGCTGCCGATTTTTCGATATCTCTGCATTGTTCAAATACATGACGCCGCTGTTTGGGATCTCGTCACCCGTAATCATTTTGAACGTCGTGCTTTTTCCAGCACCATTTACACCCAACAGCCCAAAGCATTCACCTTTGCAAACTCCAAAACTTATGTCCTGTACTGCTGCGAAGCTTCCGTAAAGTTTCCTCAATTCGTACGCAATAAAGACGTGCTTTTTCGCTTCGTCGTTGTCTGGTTGGCTTTCCATCGTACCGTTTGAAGTACCTTCGGTTTTTCCGTTCACTCTTTCTTCGAAATTAGGATCAAGCTCTACAAGTTTATCGATTTTAATAATTAAACATAGGAAGTAGTTTACATGATGTGTGTAATAACTGATGATTACCTCTACTTTTTATTTTAGAAACTTCAAAAGCAATATTGTGCTTGATTTTCTTCACTTGCGCCTCGAAAGTCTCGTCGATGTTATCGTGTTTGTCGCCGCTAATTTTCACAATCAATTGCTGTATCCATTTTTGCTCCAACATACAGAGCAATCCGAAATACAGAATAGGTGTCAGGCATAAAAATAGAATACTCGTTTCTAACGCGACATCCTCTTCAAAATTGCCGAAGTAATGCGGAGGATTTTTGCAGGTTCCATTGAAGCATTTATAGGCTAAAGAAAAAATGTAATTAATGCAGTCATCAATCAAACATTGGTTCCATTAAAATACGAGATACATTAGTAAATGCTGACCTTTGCACTGGGGTATTGGCCGTTTTATCATTGCCGATAGTCGTTCGCAATTGCCATGATTTCTTGCAGTCGTGAAAAAAGCAACTAGCCCTTGAAAAAGGCTTACGTAAGGCGTTAACAGACATACAAACTTTTGGATCGGTCGTATAGTGTTAATTGTATCTGAATAACCGTCAAATGCGAAGGTAATACCAGCCATGACTGCTTCTATTAATACTATAAGCATAATAATTCAATAATTAGACGCATATAGTTTTAAAAGTTTGTTATTTGACTTTTTGCTCTATTTACCAAGGCCTAGTGGTAAAAGACTCAACACCTTCATCGCAGCACTTATGGTCTTGTCCCAGAAAGTAATCGAGTAAATGAGTGGCAGTACGTTTATGGCGAAGAGCAACAATAATAATGTCAATATTACTGAAACAGCAATTGTAATATTATAGTATAGTAAATCTAAAGTCAAAAATAATGCTCAATCGAAACTTCAACTTACAAATTGCAATTGCGTTGAACATCCGAAGTTCAAGCAGAGCATCTATTACCACGAAACCAACTATAGCTAACACGATCAGAATCAATATCACTGTGAAGTCAAAGAGAAACATTGTTCCCCAATATCCGAGTCCTGATGCTCCAGTCATCCTCTGCAAATGCTTGACGTTTGTAGAAGCTTCCCTCATCGGGTGAATAACGAATAGTGCTACCAGAGGATAGAAGAAAAAAACGAAGATCATCGGTACAATAACAACCTCGGCCTTTTCGAAATCAAACGTTCTTCGAATCATCGTATCAACCATGTCTCCATGAGGCAATTCTTGAGCTTCAACGCCAATGCTGTGGTCTGTGCCAAGGAAAGTTTTTAGCAATGCATTTGTCAGTAAATTGATAGAGATTGGTAGAGCGTAAGTCGCCTTTATTGAATTGTACAAAGCTCTGGCGCGAAGAGTGTTTCTTCTATGAATGAATTCACCAGAAGCAATTAAGCGATAGCTGTAACTCGCGTAATTTTCCTCACCCAGATTTACGAGTGCTGAAACATTAAGATATTTGTAATACCTTCTGCACTATAGTTAATGCATAGAAGCTTCACTAAAGTATTTACCATTAATGAAAGTTGTGTTGGTGTTTTCATCTTTTATGGCGTTTCCATTGAATTCCTCTGCGGTTGCTTTGTAATTTTCTCCAAATGCATTATATTTGTTATCAGCTCTGTATAAAACGTTAACGTCGTGATACATGTCTAAATTTAAAGGTACGACGTCTATTTCGTCAGAGAAGTGTTCCATCAGAATAAATCCTATGCAAAGCATTGGTATGGCAAGCTGTGGATTAAGAACGTGAGATTGAAATAGTATTCCTTAACTAATATAGACAAAAATAGGGCGTACCAATCCTAGCATGATGAAAATCGCTGATGAATTTTTAATTGTATACGTCATTTTCTTGTAGAGCAAACCCATGGCCGCATGTAAAAATAGCTCAAACCCTTTCGACTTAGTTGTAGTGTCGACGAAAACTTCCCGAGTTTTGATATCCTCTTCATTATCCTGAGCTACTCTAAAAATTGCATATGAATTATCGTACTGTTTTTTGATTTTTAAGTAAACAAACATTTTAATATAACTAACTTTAAAAATACTTGTTCCAAGGTAATCAATGAAACACTCATCCCTGTGATTCCGAGCTCGCTTTTATTACTTTCTAACTTGTCCAAAGAATCTGGCAATTCAGGCGTATTCGGTATACTTAGTTGTATGCTGCTACCATCTGCATTGACTATCGCGCTTTGAGAATCCAAATGACTTCGAATTTTTTCTGGGTCGCACCAAGACTCAGTGGATAAAGTTACTTCCACGTTTCCCTGACCTTGTAATAATAAAAGATTACTAAAAAAGGTAAATGGATTGTCAGGTGATAAATACAATTAAAATGTCAAAAGAATTTACCTAATATTTTCTTAAGGAACATGGAAGTACCATAGCTTCTCAAGGTACCACTGTGTACGATGGCTATTCTATCACCCAATATATCAGCTTCTTCCATGTCGTGGGTGCTTATTAAAATGGTTTTCTCTCCTCGCATTTTCTAGTCAAACAAAATCAGATATGAAAAGACATGCGATGAATAGTAATG
>UCQR01099989.1:0-14566 GCA_900474235.1 Cecidostiba semifascia | reverse complement strand
GGTGTACATATAGAAATAACAGCTGTGCGTGTGTGTATAGTAGTAAATAGATTTTGGATATAACGATTTATAACTCCCGGTTCAATTTCACGCGATCGTCCCCGTGATCGATTAAATTTTCTCGATAATAGTTGCTGCAGGGATGAAGGGGAAGGGGGCAATGGAAGTCTCCTGATCGACATGACTTACGGAGGGGTTGGGAGGAGGGACGATATAACGTCGCGTTGCTCAAGAACGACGAAAGCGATTTCTCGCGAAGCTATATATATAGGCGCAAAGTGAAAAAGGCGAGCGTGTCGGACGTAATCCATTTTTCATCGCCGTGTCTCACTTTTAGACTGCTGCTGCTGCAGCATTAGAGTCCTGCCGACATGTGCGAAAAATTTTCAGCACATCGAGCGCTCTGCATAAACCGGTTTATTAAACAGTCACGAGACGCACGGCAGTATAGCTGCCTATATATACGTATAGATATTCCGCGTGTGTACACGCGGGCGCAGGGATAGGAGGAAAAAAAAGAGGCATTCACAAGCGCGCAGGGGATTAGCCAGTCTCCGTCGTTGAGTGACGTGAAACGCGAACGCGCGAAGCTCTTAATCCTTGGTCCAGGCTGCTGCTGCTGCAGGACTTTGCAGTTTTATCCGACGCGCGCGATGATCGACGAACCCTCCCTACCTGGAAAATAGACACACATGTGTGTGTGTGTGTACGAAACGTAACGACAACACGGAGAGCTGTTACATTGTGTGTACGACGCGAGCTGTCGAGATTTTAATCTCTTTAATGACCTTACGTGTTGCCAGCAACAGCTAGGCCCCCGATGATGAGCTTCGCTACGCCGAGGGTGTGTGAGAGAGAAAGAGCGTTGACAAGCTAATAAAAAGCCATGACTTGACGGCTCTTTTCTGGCGCGACGACGGCACGCGCCCCTTTTTTTTATTAGGCGAGTAGTGTGTGTGTGTGTGTGTGCATGTATGTATTTGGTATAAAAAGAAGCTGATGCCTTGTTGGGAAATCATCCGATGCGCGTGTAGCGTGTTTTTCTTCCAAACAGGGGAATTAATGACTATCTCTATCTTTTTCTGCGTTGATGAATATAAAAAGCATATTAAAACTGCGTATATCATCGAGAAACTATAATTTCACGCGTGCATTTGTAAAATGTCGCTGAGGAAGCAGCAACTCTTCGACGTAAATGATTGTCTAGGGAATCACGATCTTCGACTATGGTTACCACCGCGAGCGTCTACTTCGTGTATCGAATTTTGGAGAGAAGCAGCAGTAGCAGCAGCAGTAGGAGCAGCGGCAGCAGCAGCGGTATAGCTGCATCGTTATCAGTATCGTATTTCTGAGGCGAAATTTCCCCAACATCAATAACCGGAAGTAATAATGGCTTCTCATGAATTACTTCATTCTGCAAGCGAGTAACTTGCGAGCTATCAATAATATTATATCTCAGCTACTGCTTGCCGCCCCAGATGGTAAATACTCCAACTTGCTCTCTCTCTCTATCTCCCCCCCCTCTCACTCTCTTGGGGCGTTAACCGTTATTGGCCGTGTATAAAACGCATAAATACTTTCGCGGCCGACAATTTTTTCTCTCTCCCTCTCTCTCTCTTACCAAAGTTGAAACATTCCTTGAGATATATGCAAATACACCCCGTGTATTACGCAAGTCTTTCTTCGGCGCAGTGTGCGGGGGGGAAAAAATTTACAAAACATATTTACCAAAGGGGCGAGAGCAGTGTGTTACACCGCTCACGAGGCTTTGCACGCGCATACACTATAGGACAGGGGAAAGGGGGGAGGGCAGTATTGTTTGAAAGGCCTTTCAAAAGCATCGAGACTCGACACGATAAAGGCGGTTTTTATGTAATTAGGCCCTCCTACCGGCCTCCGCGCGAGACTTTGCAGTATAGATCGTCGATAGCATCGACCAACGTCTCGTTCCACCTTTTTATCCCTCTTTTTCTCCGTTTTTTTTTTTCAACCCGCCTCCTCCTTCACCGACGTCGCCTACACACGCGCTGACCTTCTTACATACAAACATATCGTTTTCGGTCTATTTTATATCGAATTAATTGTGGACTCTCCCCTCTCATGCAGCCGTTTCATTATCAAGATGCTTATAAAACAATGGAAATAAATTTTGTTAAAATTCTTTACGACGCTTCACGTATACAACGAAGCCGGCTATAAATTACCGCTGTACGAGGTGTGTGTGTATTCTGAAATTTATCAAACCATCGTGGAAAAAGTTAGTTGGGTCAATGTTTTGGCAAGTGTTGCCAGGGGTTCGCGGACACACTTGGCCAAGAATTATTAGCAAAAGTTTATCTTTAAATTCGCGTATGCTTTCGCCAAGATCTTTAAAAAAGACCATATATTGAACGACAAATTTTCACTGCATCATATCGTTCGAGGAACAAATAATTTTTTCTACCAATGTTTAACGTGTATATATCAATTTAAATTCTGTCGTTGGAGCTTCTGGATCCTACACTCTGAAGCCCGGCGAATTCGAAAATCGAATATCGCATACACACACACACATACTCACGGCTATTTTCGCTCGTTGTCTCTGAAAACAAGTATAATCCCATGCAAGCTTATCCGGCGAATTTCGCGATATCATCGATCAAAAACTAGAATCTCGCGCGCTTTTTGTTTTGGCAGAGAGCCCTACATTCCATCAAATCCAGGACTCGCGCGCGTCACGATACCATCACCGTGTTTTTTATTTTTTTTTTTGTTTTGTTTCTCTGCTAGTCAACGCGCGCGCATCACACACGGCCATAAAAAGCGTGTCTCGTCGCTCCGATTGCATTAAACTGATCGACGATACTCTTATTGACTGGCCAACGGCAGCAGCAGCAGCAGCGCCTCGTGTGCGCGTGCATATCACTGTCACAGATCTCGTTACAAGAGCTTTATATACTTTCGTACATATACACAGGAAAAGCAGCAGCAGCAGCAGCAGCAGCGTTGTGAAACTAAGAGAATAAAACTCAAAGCCACAAGGGGGGAGAGGGGTCAGATAAACGTCGTTGTACTTTTATTACGTTAGGGTAAATAAGGGTGTAAACGAGAGCGGCCGAGATCGATATCGCGCCAAATTTATAATGTTCAGACGCAACGTGAGCAGTATATAGCGTCGGTATTATTTCGAGTATGCGTTAATCATCGAGCTGCTTCTCTACTAGCACGTAGCTCCTCTGAAATCGAACACTTTTGTTTAATGCTCGTTGGGCTATCTCGTATCTATTCTTGTAACTAATGATTCATGTTTCGCGGAAACGCTGTACGTCGAGCGAGTAAATGTGAAAAAAAGGAAGGAAAAGGAAACGGGTGTACGACAGATTAATCACAATCTATATTCATCAGTCATATGCTATACGTGCCACAAAAAACAAAATATTTAACTTGACGTTTAATGTTCATTATATTCGTGATGCAAAGAGACTCTTTGGATAATTATTTCATTTGCTGATTGTGCTAATGAATGACGAACGCATCGAGTGTAAATTATTCAATGATGGCCTGGTACTTGGGTTAAATTTGAACGCAGCTAGTGAACCGCTGAATTATTGACGATCCAAAGAAAAAGGGATCGATAGTATAGAGACACTGGCGATGAACACGCTATTTTGGATTCATCAAATTCAAAGCTCTTATATATACAGAAACATCATTTTGAAATGTAGTCTCAGAGAATTTCTTCGATAAATTTCTAAAACCTCTGACCCAGATATAGTTCAGTTCCATTAATGGATACGCGATAAAGTCAAAGAAAATGGAGATTTTTAAGCGAACTCTTTGATACGGTTACTCGAAAAACACACAAAAAAGAGATGTCCTCTGACGACGTCTTTCGACTGAATTTTTTCCATCACATATCCCAATTCGATCAAGCGAACTGAAGCAAAGCTACTTACGCGTTGTCTCGGTCAGTTGGTAGACCATCAACGAACAGACGGCTCCTGCTACCGGTTTGATTAGATTAAGGCGCTGCACGACTACGTCCTCGCTTGCGTATAAAGAGAAGCAGAGAGAGAGCGAGAGAGGGAGAGAAGTGTGTAGCCAGGGAATCAATATATACCCTGTTGCCAGAATCGCGGACATTAGCTCCTATAAAGGGGTGTGTATAGTTGGCTAGAGAAGCACCAAGCGACAAGCAGCAGAGTACCCACTCGGGGGGTGCAACACTGGGTACACTCTTGCGTGCCAATGATTGCATGGTTCCAGGGCGTTCTAACGCGCTATAGAGAGAGAGCGTGTGTGAGTCTACCACTCTAATACCGTTATAGTCTTCGTTGGCTCAATGTGTGCGTGTATGTATGTATGTACGTATGTATGTCTCTCTGTCTCACTTTCGATGCACTCGGGACTTGCCCGGCTCCACCGAGGGGATTACGAAACGTCAATCGCATGTCCTAATCAGGGCTAATGTCCGCTGTTCTCGCTCAGCCGGGCGAAGACTGTGCGCACGGAGGCATTTTCGGGCCACTGGCCCGGAGATTCATTGGTCGGAGTGCTGCAGCAGCAACGGCCCTCTCTCTCTCTCTCTCTACATGCGACCACACACTCTCTCTCTCTCTCTCTCACTTACGCGGATCGTTTTGCGCGATATGTGTGCCACTACTATGCCTGCCGATGGACACATTGTTCGTAATCTGAAGATCATCGCTTCGATGCTTCGGGACCCATAAGCTTGATAATGCGATATCTGTTATATGTCCACTCGTCAATTCGTGATTACATGCCTGTGCTCGTCTGTACAGCTTTAATTCCAATAGTGCGTTGTACCGTTCTTTCATTTTTTTTTTTCGTTAAAAAGCCGATGCAATCGATGTATAAACACGAACATCGCGATGAATAAATTGACAGCGAATCTTTAAAACCCTTCAATTCATTTGTGATACGACGAACAA
This sequence comes from Cecidostiba semifascia, assembly GCA_900474235.1. Classification (NCBI taxonomy): domain Eukaryota; kingdom Metazoa; phylum Arthropoda; class Insecta; order Hymenoptera; family Pteromalidae; genus Cecidostiba; species Cecidostiba semifascia. The sequence goes on along the minus strand of UCQR01099989.1, from coordinate 9,635 downwards.
CGCTGAATGTAAAATGCACCAATGAAACAATAGCCGAGTAAGCACAGAGTACTGCTGGGGGCAAAAATAAAAAAGAGTCCGCGAACGAAGGGGTATTCGCTTAAAAAAAAAAACAGCGAGCAAAATGCTCCGCCACTATACTTCTTTTCGCTTTTACGATACGGTTGGCTACGCGTTAAGCCGCGATCGACAGTATAAAATATAAGTTTCGCGAAACGCGAGATAAATCCATGGCTGCGGCTGCTGCTGGTGGTGGGTCTGGCACAGGTACGTGACGCCTCGAAGCACGAGATATTTTCTCCTCGTTGCAGGGATCGAAGCGGGTTTGTTAAAAGCCCCGTGGGGCTGCCGCAGTGCTGGAGTTAAAATAAATCCAGGCCAGTCCCGGATATGTGTCCGTGTGTGCAGCAGCAGCAGCAGCTCGAGCCCGCAAAAATACAGATATGGCGCATTGATGTGACCTTATACCAGTTAAATAAAACAAATAATCGTCCGCGAGGATGAGATAAAAAGCGCTGCTGCCGTTATACTTCTAACCGAGAGTTTATGTAGCTGCGAGGAATAGATAATCGATGCCGTATCGCGAATGAGAAAAGGAGAAAGGATCGAGTACTGAAAATTTTGTAAGAATAAAGCTTTTCTTCCGTATATGTGTATTTATAGATTTGAAACTTTAGTTGACCACGATCGAGTGTCCCGTTATTGCTTGTTTTTAAAGTTTCATTGAAGTTACATCATAATCTTAGGTTACATAATTAAAAGTTTTGGATGCCCCGGGACAGACACAAATTGTAGTTTTTGGGCCTCTTCTGTTCGTTTTATTCACATAAGAGACCGTTTCAATTACCTTAACAGGCAAGGGGAGACACTGGTCCGTACTCGCTTCAATATTTCCTATGGGAATTCCACGTGTAAGTAATGAAGTAAAAACAGCCGTTAATATTAACAACAAGTCATTCCGATCTGTGGGGGCAAACAAAATATTCAATTCGCTTAAGTGAAATCGATGCGTTTTCTACTCTACAGTGTCGTATATGAGTTCTAATTCAGTAGAAAAAGAGGACACTTTTTTCATAGTCTTCTATTGACAGATTATTAAGAATTCACTAAAGTCAGCCAACACGTCGACATCAGACTCTGTTTGTTCTCGCGCTGCAAACAAAAACATTCAAATAACGCAAAGAGGGGGATTAAAAGCTCGTTCAGTATACAAGCCCACAACTCACTTTCTATTGTAAATCGGCACTACGCAGCGGGTACACAAATTATTCTCGATTTTAGCATTGCAGCGCTCGAAATTTCATTGAGAAATATGCGCGCACTCGAAAGTATCGAATTAGCGAGCAATCGAGGCGGGCTCGATTTAATGCGACGCCAATTTGTTTCTCTCGCGCTTAATGCGCGCGCGCGACGTCCGGCGCTGTAAACGTGTTAAGTTATTATAACAAAAGTTTAATTCTTCAGCGCTTTTATTATGCAGCCGCGTCGAAGTCGTTTGTTTCCATTCTATTTACGGCGGAATCTCTCTCTTTGGCGCGTGCATTTGTTTCGATTAATTTGCACGAGCGCAGGACGCGCACGCTCGCGTTTATAAATCAAGCCCGGGGTAATTAATGGAAAGTCAATTTTAAAACTCGCGACTACTGCTTCCATTAATTCGTCTCTCACTGACATTTAATGCCAGCGTTGCTCAACTTAGCAATGATAATTGTAAACGATTCGTCTCTTATGGTAACACGTATATATACAATATCCATTACAACAAGAGCATCCTCTTTTATATCGATCGACGAAAAACACACACATAACGCATATTCGTGTGTTCCTTTTTTTTCATGAATGAAGCAAGAAAAGAGAGTGAGAGAGAAAAAGCGAGACGGAGGAGGCTCGTTCGATCGCGTGCATATAATACCGTAAAAGCGTGTTCAAATTCCGCGGCACGATCGCGCCGGCTAAGACGAACGTTAACCGGCCGAGCTTACAGATTCTATATGTGCTAGAGGGAAGACGATACACTCACGGAAGCGTCTGAGCGTATGTATGTGTCTGTGTGTGTGTGTATGTGTGAGCAAACGCTCGCTAAGTATCGTGCCGTTCTCGTGCACTTGCTGCGCGAGCTCTTGAAGCTCGAGCTTGTGCAATGTCGTACATCACTGTATCGCATAAGAAACCACTTGCTCTACACGCGTGGCTTTTAAATCTCCCTCTTCCTCTCTCGCGGCTCTTTCGCTCTAGACTGTTTCAGGGATTACGAAGCACGAGCTATAGTGCAGTTAGCATTAGCACGAGTGTTTATCGCGGGAAAGGGAATAGCGAGTTTTTCTCTTATATTTTCCATTGATTTTTTTTATTGTTTATTCATTGTGTCTGGTAATGAAATGATTCTTTCGCTAATTTCTATTAAATGTAGCTCTCGAGATGAGTCAGTAAATCAACAAAAAATTTAAAAAGCCCTAAATTAGACTAGTTAAGTATCGAGGTATAACTTTTTCAAGGAAATATGTACAACGAAAAACGAGGATTGATCACGAAAGCACAATTACCTTTCATTTTAGTATCCCATTAATTTTTCCACTCAATCGTTGTCTTCGTGATTACTCCCGAAATTCAATAATAACGATTTTCTTTGTTGCCATTCACGAGCGGAAACAAAATTCGCGTTGTCCATTTGCGCGATAAACGGGCAACCCTGTAAAAACAGAGCACTCAGAGTGCCGAGCTTTTCGATGTAGCAGGCGTAGCGAAATAATTCAAATTGCCTTTTCCACCCTTTTCCACACACAATGGTCTTTGTGGTTCTTCCAATTCGATGCCTGCGTGCGCACGCGAATCCGCGACATTTCACATAAGGGAATATATATCTCGACCACCACCGCAGCAGCAGCAGCAGCAGCTGTACACAATCCGAATTAACGAGCTTTTTTTCGCAGCAGCAGCAGCAGCAGCAGCAAACTTTCGTGTGCAAAGCCAGAAATTCAATTTTTATGTTCTTTTAATACGAATGTAAGTGCTTTTTAAGTGCACACTTTTAGCGAGAGCAGAAAGCTATAGTCGTTTGTTTGCTCGCGCACGCGGCTTATGGATAAGTTTTTGAGCTTCTGAAAATGTGCAGCTAGTTGTTTCCTGTGCAGCGCGCGCGACAGCAGCAGGTGGAATTGATAAAGTTATCGAAGCTAAGAAAACGAGCAGCGACAAACTGTGAGTTATGAAATCGTATTCCAACTGCAAAACTTCTTCAAGCACAGCTAGCTCTCTGTTTTTGCGCTCGTTGTGAGAGGTCATTAAAATGTCGACCAAGTCAAGTCTCTCTCTCTCCCTCTCCCTCTGTTAATATTCTCCGAAACAAAATCCATGCAGTTGAAATGCAATTCAACACACAGCTGGAAAGTTAGTCGAGTAAAAAGGTAGTAAAAGCGCAACGGCTTGGAATATATACATGTATCGCGTGTAAAGCGACCGACGGTAGTGTAGATTTAGGTACACATATTCCCCTTCTCCCCTCTCTTGAGTGCTTGCTTAATTTTCAGTCTACGTGGTTTATATCGCGGGATCATTAACGTCATTAGCGAGTGTCGCCTTGTCTCGACGTCTCCCGGTACTTACATAACAAACAGCCCTCTCATGTCTGCGTTTCGCAATCCCGAGCTCCGCTACATTCGCGTATGTATGAAAGCAGAGAGAGAGAGAGAGAGAGTGTTTGCGTGAACCGATTTTATTACATACACACAGAAAGACTAGGTTGTCGATATTTCCGTGGAAACGGGATCGGTCAAAGATTTGAGCGCAAAATTGAAAATTTTGAGGTTATGTTTGCTCTGTACGATTCGCAGTATAAAAACAAAATATATCGGATTCACGTTCAAAACTATTAAAAATTTACTTTTCCGTACAATAAAAACATATACCGAAGCAACGTTCTCGGGACGTTACTCTCGGGAACTGAAAGATTCCCGCAGTGCTGAAAACTGGAAAAAAAAAGAAAGAAAAAAAGAAGTCAGGTGAAAACTTGTACACCGCGAGCGAAAAGCCACCACGGCTGGACTTGCACTCGGCCAAGTCTAATGAACAAATGAACGCGCTCGATCTTTCCCAGCTGTATACGAGAGCGAGCGAAAGAAAAGGCATAAAAAATACGCGAAAAAAAAAGAAATGAAAACAAAACAAAAAGTGGGCGCTCATTGCTTCGCGGTCAGTTGCTCCGCCCGCTCTCTCTCTCTCTCTCTCTCTCCCGCTATCCCTCTCTCCTCTTCTTGCTTATTTCTCCAAGCTTGTTTTTTCATTCGCAATTCACTCTTCGGCTCCCGCTCCGTTTTTTCCACTCCGCGGCTCTTTCAAGCCTGCGCCTTTTCCGTTCTTTCATTCCGCTTACGTATATATATAAAACTCAAGAGTCTTCTATCTCCGCGAGCCTTAAACAAACAGAAACAGTGGTTCTTTTATATCAAGATCAGGCACGGAATAAAGAAGTTTTCGAGGTCTCTCTCTATTTTCCGCTAAAAGTGCTCGTTACTCACACTGACGTTAACAGTTGTAACTTGAATAGATTTAAAGAAAGAAAACTCGCGTATAATTTTTACATCTCTCGCTCTTTAATAATCTTACAATTTCTAACGGACTTTCTCGATTTTCATTTCAGGATACAAGACGTTCGCCGAAGGACTTGAAAAAAAAAATCAAGCAGAAACGCTAGATTCCCAAAGTTTCAGCTGTGCGCGCGCGTGAAACCAGTTTAAAATGTCAGGAGGACGCGTGGGAGGAAGAGTAGCATCAGCGCGCGAGAAAGGAGGATATGAGACGGGAAAAAGAACTATCCGGAGCGGCGGCAGCGGCGCAGCGGTGAATGCCATATTTGATGGAGCGACCATTTCTTTCCGGCCTTGCGATGATGCAGGAGAAGAGAGAGAGAGAGAGAGCGAGAGATGACATGCATCGAATCCGCTCGACGTATATACAGGTATGTATATGCGGCAGCTGCTGCACCCGTATATATATGTAACTGTTTGTACATTGTTCGCACGGCGAGAACGAGAGAATTATGCGAGGTCAATGCGAAAAGTTTTGAGCGGCTGAGCCTGCTACATACTCTTTTCCGTTTCTCTCTCTCTCTCTCGAATGCAGTATGTGCATGTATTTTTGCTTTTTCGATAGTTAAGCAACGACTGCGGACATTGAGTATATAGCGGATAAAACAACGACGTGTCATTGATTTTGTTATAAATACCGTGTTTTCGATCTCGGGCGATTGAAATGCATGCGAGTTTGTTCTGCGATGACACAGTGTTGAAAACGAGTAACATTTGATTTTCGATTTATGTCAAACTAAACGTACTAGTTCAACAATCGATAACGAACAATCCTATAGCTGGTAAATGATTGCAGGTGCGGCGTTATCACCGGCCGATTCGACCCTTCGGACTTTTAAGCTTCTCTCCACCCACATCTGGAAAATACGAGTGCAGAGGGAAAGTCACCACCGCCAGATAAGCGTTTATCTACCGCCAATGTGCTAACTTTGGTCGGCAAGTGTAGCGCGAGCTGATAAGGGTGAGCGCGAGCGTCGGTAATGCAGGAGGGATGAAAATGTCGATGGTAAGCCAACCCCCGGCGAGGATCAATTCACGAGGGTTGATAATGTAAGAATTCCGTGTGCGAGGGTCGGTATGGGGTTGCAGGTGTCTGTGATTTTTCTGAAACGGTCGTTGTTATCATAGTTTGTATATTATATGCGATGGAGTTGGTGAGAGTAAGAATATGTTGGTTGTAATTTAACGCTAATTAGAATAAAGATCGGAGGCTAACATGCCTTCTTTTGCACTTATCGGTCTACATGCAGAATATAACTGTATATATTGTTTTATAATACATATACATAAAAATACAGCTAACAAGGAGAGTGCACAACCTTCTGGAAACGGATTTGGTTGGAAATTTGGGAATTGGTTTCTATAAGTATACATCTAAAAATGAAAGGAACCACCGTTACTTTTGTTTCATGGGACTTTGTTGTCGAGAAACGGTCTACTTCATAAAGTAAAGAAATGACAAAAGTAGCAGGGGTTCGTTTCGTTTCTAGGTATCCGAAATCAATTCTCTAAGCTTCAGCCAAATCAATACAATTTCATTACAAAGGCTCATATATGGGACAAAAACCTTGCAAATATCTGAGTTTCGTATCGAAAGGAGCCCCAAAAAAATGTCGAGCAATATTGGTCAGCCGGTAGCCCGCTGGTGCCTCCTTGTTAGTAAAGAATTCGTTAATTTAGTACTAAAAAGAAAGATTGTACTTCTTTGATACTGTGAAAATTAGGTTAAAGTAAATAAAATATAAATGGAAAATACTCGCACACATGCAACAAAAAAGTATAGTCAAACAACGTAACGAATAAATACACATCGCTGCTCTTCAACTATTGTCAGCGCGTCCGGAATCGCAATTCGCTGTAACGATAAAGAAATAAAAGCCCATGGCTAAATTAAAGCTGAAAAGGGGTATAATTAAACAAGCGAGAGACCGCAGTAAAAAAAAAGGGAATGAGGCGCATTGTGCTCATGCGATGTGTAATCAGTCACGTGTGGATGCTGGCAATGCGGTTTGCACACTCATGTTGAAGGGGAGAACGAGAGAGAGAGAGAGAGAGAGAGAGAGAGAGAGAGAGAGGCAGAAAAAAAAACGCACACGCAGATAAACACAAGCACAGCCAAGATCGCATTGCGCGCGCGAGAGAGCGCGAATATCTCGTTCTATTTGCGGTTGACGTTTGTTAGAGCCATTGCGCGCGTAATGTATGCTCGTCCCGGTTCTATAGCGAAATTACCGGGCGCATGATCGACGACACGCGAATTAGCATCGGAATCGTCTCCGCAATTCGCTCATGGTCAGAGCGCGAAAATTCGACATGCAAGCTATGCTCTCTATACACATACTCCCGGAATAGTTTTAATTATTGCGACAAGCGTTTCGATTTTACAATAGTCCTATATGCGTACGAAGAATTGATTCGATGTATATCTTTACTAAAAATTATACATATAATTCTGAAATATCGAAAGAATTTCAAACTCAGCCTTTGAAGGCGTTCAAAATCAATCGGGTTAAAAGATAGCGTCTTGGGTATAGATCGTAAAACGGTTTAGCGAAAACAAATCCGATATAAATATACAGTGCGCTCGTATAACGCGGCCGATACCTCTCAATGGCGCGCGGTTTTCAAGTGGTTCGAGCGAGAAAAGCCGTAGAGAAGAAAAAAAGAAGGCGCGCGAAATAATGGTCAGAAGCTTCAAGTAGATGCGGGAACATTCGCGGTTTTAATAACGACACGAATAATGGAGCCTGTGCGGAATACGGGCGAGAGAGTATAGGAGCGCGTTTCGCGAGTCGTTTGCGGTTCAAAAAGTTCTCTCTGCTCCTACTGCTGCTGCTGCTGCTGGTGTGATATTCCCGCATTTGTGTCGAATTCAAAAGGGAAAAAAGACTAGGCGAGCCCTTCTATAGTGCTTTTGCATGCGCTGATTTGCACAATATTATCGTTGAATGAATAGTTGTCAATCGAGAGATAATTTTGTCCCAAAGCTGCCTAGAAGGTGGAAAGTTATTTGTGCATTTGCGTATGACAATTAAAATGATAATTAATTACACTCTTTGTAACGTGAAAAATGTATGTATAGTTACCCATGGCTATACGTCCTCTATTTGTTTTAAATTTCGTTTTAATTATGCGTTATATTGAATCCATGCAATTTGTATTACACACCTGTATTCAGTTACGTTGAGCTTCCAATTAGTTTGATACGCCTGAAACAGAAAACAATAATAAAAATGTTACTTCTGTGTGATTCAACAATATATTTTAATTAAATATATTAATGACATTCACACAATTCAACTGCTCTGAACTGTATTCTATGGGTTCATTAATTTTGTTTATTGCATGGAAATGTATTATATATTTCATGGATGGATATACATTCAGAAAATAAATTCAATTCCAATTGGTGCTATTTCATGAAATAAAATATATCATTTCCTCGATCACTAGATAGAATGAATACATTGAAACGATAATTAGAATAATAAAAAGTTGTAAGTTTTTTTTATAATCTGTTTGTGATAAAGCTTTGAAAAATAATATATTATCTATGTGTTTCAGAAAAGATGGAAGCAGCGTCCATAGAGTACTCTAAAATGTCAAAGGTTCTGTTCGAACAACGATGACCCACTGCATTAAAAAACAGAAAATTTATAGAATAAAGTAAAGATGTAATGTTGTACCAATTCAATTTTACTGCTGTTGGAATCAGTAAACAAATATCACTGAACTTGGCAAACTCGAAGGCAACGTATACTTGGTGACATTCAGTACACAAATTGTTGAAGAAGATTTTTTCAAAGATTGGTAGCGGAATCAGAAGAGATATTTAAAAAATAATTGGCAATGTTTGACAGTAAATTACCTTTCACACAGAATTTTGTATGCATTATATTGTATAATAATGATCATATGGTTTAAGTTTATCTATGTAACTTTTACATAAATTTTACACACAAATAAGAAAGTGCGTAACTCATTTTGTCCACGTAAAAAGATACAACCCCGAGTACTAAATTAAGCATTATCGTTACAGTAATCATTATGGAAAATTGTTAAAATAATGTTAGTTACTAATTATGTAGCTTTATACCCTATTAGAATTAATGTATCTGTCTACACAATTATATCCAACACCTTTTGAACACACACCCACTAGATGCATTTTAATTAAAAACTTTGTACAGACAGAAAGTGTACAATGAAAGTTGTATGTTACAAAGTTTCTGTGTACAAAGAAAACTAATTGCAGTAAATATGGTGACACAACACTTGTTCTTTTGTCGCACCCGAGCTATACAAAGATAGACGTCTGTCTCATTACTATGCATGAAAGCATATCACTCTGTATGCATTAAATACCAATCACTCGTGATTAACAAATCAAACAACAAGTTCAACAGCGGTTACAGGTTTCCTTCGACTAATCATACCAAAAGTTGACAAGCTACGAATAACCTTCAGTAAAACACTGCCTTGAAACCACGTACATCGAAACAAGATCAAAACTAAACTGTCAAACCAGTAAAGTTACTCGTGGCCCAGCTTGTTTACAAACAAATTCCTACATCAACTGTTGAACATTCCATGCCAAAATCCACTGCACTGGCTTCAATTGTTAAACGTAAACAATCGAAAAGATTGACCAAGTAAGCCAAGAAAATTTCCCCCTACAGTCTTTACACAGACAAGGGAAGACAAGGGGAAAAGGGAAGACTCGAAGGGCGGAGGTTATAGCCCGTCCCACCTCGACTGAACAGCATCACCAGGGGGATCCGACACACAGACTATATACTCACAGGACATGAGAACTCGAGTCTTGTCAATCATCTGCACAAGACGTTCGCGAAAAACGTAACCATGGCAACTCGCTCCGATCGCGCACCAGGTCCGTGCTGGACAACTGTCCCCCGTTGATCGATCGTAAATTCACACACAACGTATAATATAACCACAAAATTCGCACTTGGAGGACGAAGGAAAACTCACTTTCTCGCTCGTCGACGCCGCTGATGAACGACAGAGAGAAAGAGAGAGAGAGAGAGAGAG
>UCQR01099988.1:0-14319 GCA_900474235.1 Cecidostiba semifascia | reverse complement strand
GGTATAAGCAACGTTTGAGCGATTCTTTACTGTCGTTCGCTCAGATACGCGACAGTCGCAATGTTTTATGAAAAAAAAGAAAAGATTTATGCGTGAGCGTCTCTACTTGCAGAGAAAGTTTGGAAATCGTTATTCACCGCGGAATATCCAAAATTTAATGCTTGCTTCCTTGATTGAAATTCTGTTTGCTGAAAAGCACCGAATCCGAAATCCAATAAGTCAGCTTGTCGAATCTAGCTGAGCCAAGCGATTTCAAAAGCGCAAAAATTCATCATCTATATGAATTGATATTATAAATTATGAAAAAATATTCAACTCCAAAAGCGTGATCCTATATATAATTATCAATTAGTCACAGATTTTGAAGCGTCAGTCCTCTCACACATTGTCACTCAAAAAGTATGAAAATCAATCGAGGCCTAACACAGCCGACCTCCAAAAAAAGTCATCATCATATTATCGATCCCACACGCGCGCCGTAATAATTACCCTCCGACCGAAACCTCACGCGCGCGCACCCACGTTATACGCAAAGGAGATCGAGCTATAGCGCGACACCTTCCGATCCCGTTCAATCTTGGCGTATCTCAGCTTTTTCGGCACCAGCTCAAAGGAGCGACCGCGAGGCATTAGCCGGTAATCCCCTTTCGAGGCCATTGGGCATACATCACTCGCGTCAAATTCCTCAAAACGGCTTTTACGAAATATACGCTATACAGCCAGTCGTGGATATGGCCTAATAGGCGCTATTTATGGGAACGTAAGTCCCCGGTATCAAACCATATCTGTCCCCCTTCTTTACGTATATTATAACGTCGAATTAGGTATTCCTCCCGCTTTTGGATACTCCGAGGGATTAAAGCCGACCACGAAGGGTCAGAGCTAACCGCGCGCGCGAGCGCGTTTTCGCGGAGGAGGCGAGGAGCGCAGCGAACAATTTCAGGGGGATATATCGGGGGTTGGAAGCGGGAGGACGTACAATTGACGTAAATCCATTAATTTTAACATTGGATTTCCATTTGACCCAGTAATTTTACGTATTTCGTCGATATAACGGAATCGGACCGTGGCTCCCATAAGCTTGTTATAACTGATTTATATCGGTAGGATTGGCTACTCTCTCCATTTTTTCCGAGGAATCTTATGTGGGGTAGTTAAATTCAGGGGCTAGCTTTAGACAATTTTATCGAGGATTTATTAAAACTTTGTTTCATAAATCATATACATTTACAAATCTATTTGTATATTATAACATTATTACGCCGCGTCGTAGTATACGATAAATAAAATATTCATTGTTCGATTTATACATTCAATCTGTTAAAACTAATTTTATCATTGATGTTCTTGCATATATTAATTTGAATAATTAAATTTATTGAACGTCATTCATGCATATTAGAATTTTAATGTGAATAATGAATTTGATAGCTATTTTTTCGAATTATGTAAGTAATGTGCATCGTATATATTCATAATAACTTTTATAAAGTTCAGTAAAGCTTGAATATTGGCAAGAGGTGCAAACAAAGATTCATATTAATTGCATTGGTGCGCGCTGTATATTGCATTGTCTCTTTTATTCCAATATTTTCTTTAGAAGTGTAAACTCTATATAAATCAATACAAATATATTCCAAGTTTAATAAACAATATTTGTTTAATGATGTTAAGTAAAAGATACGAATGCAAATTAGCGGATCGAAAAAAGGCCTCTTTAATTAGGAAGAACGCTAGGCTGTTATGATGTTCGTGAATGAAAAGACCATCGCTCAAGTGGATAAGAAAAATGCAACGAGCGAGAGCGATCTGACTAATAGCCCAGAATTAAGCGGCTCACCGACCACTTAATTCCATAATTAGGTCGTAAAACTAGTGCTCCGGCCTATTTTTCTAGTGCTCCCTTTCTCACTTGCTCGCTCAACAGATCTCTCTCATGCTCTCCCGAAAGAAGTTGGAAATGACGTTAACACAAGTTGGACGACTCTCGGCTTATGATTTATGATCGAGCGCGTTCAGCGGAGCAGCAGTTGAGCAGCGCCAGCCGGAAAAACTGCATGCGTTCTCTCTCTCTCTCTCTCTCTCTCTCTCTCTCTCTCTCTCTTGTGGATAAAAAATTGTGCTACGAGTTGGCGCTGTGAAAAATAGTCATTAGTACGAGTGCCGCCGCCGCGGAGACCCTTAAAACTTTTTTCCCCGACGCCGACAATTTGCTCCTATACTACGGATAATGCCAGGTCAGCTGGGCTTCGACGCGAGAGCAGCAAGTGTTTCTCTCGTTATAGGTGTACAACACACGATCGTATACGAGCCGCGCTATACACATGGACTTTGGCTGCGAAAATCAATGGAGGCAAGGCTTTTCGGGAGAATAGGTCACGCGCACACTGGCTGCTTTTTGCCGCTCGTCGGTCTTCCTGCTGCGGCGGTGTGCTGAGAAGGCCGCCGCGCGATTCTGTATAGGTGAGAGTCGTGCACACAATGGATGGAGGTTAGTGGTGTAATTGAGGGCTTTTGTCGAGTTTTTCTTTCGCTTCGCCGGAAAAGATGAAAGGTGCGAGAGTTTTCACGATTTTTCGGGCGCTATATATAAGAGGCCGACTCGGTTTAATGAGTTGAATTATGAGAGCTAGATCTGCGCGCACAGCAGGTACTCTTTTTTCGCATTCGCAAATGCAAACGCTTGTACTTATTACCGAAACTTATACGGTGTGTTCTTCGAGTAAACGTTTTGCATGATAAACACACGAGTGTGTGTGTGTGTGTGCGGGGTTTATTCACGAGGAAAATTATATGATAAACTTGCGTTATAATGTGCGTATAGGATAAAGATAACAAAGTTCTTCTCAAAGAAGCTTGCCTATTAAAACTTCAACTCTTGAAAATAATAGCGTGATGCGCAAAGATTTTCACGGTAGCTGCGTCTTATATAATTTTGCATCGTAAAATTACATTCTTCAAAGTTGCGCTGGGAAGGATGGTAAGCTGGTGCTGAAAGGAAAATGGGACGTGAGCATAAATAGGAATTTTCGACCTTTGAGTGCGATGAGAGCGCTATAATATATATACGCTTCTTTTAGAAACATCTTTTCTTGCGCGAACTTAACAAAGGCACAATGGAGTATACGTAACAGACACAAAATAAGAGCCTGATTACGGTCCATTGTTGCGCCGGAAAAAGATGAAAAGCCGAATATCTGGATTTCGTAATTAGAGAGTTCGGCTTGGGTAATCGTGCCTCGACAGCTGCAAATAAAAGAATATTTGGTATTATAATAGTTTTCAGTGAGTCGTGTATGTAAACGTTTGCAAATGTGACTTCTTTGCTCGAAACTCGAACTTTTGTTCCTAATACATTCATATAATACGCATATACACACGATGAGGATTCAAACTCCGCTGGCATGGTAATCTACTTTTGAGAATGACGTACGTTTATGGCACCATCAAATCTCAAAGCAACACTCGTATAACAAAGAGTAAAAAAAAAACATTGATACCACCGAAATCTCGTCCGGACCCCTATCTATCGAGCTCTATCTCTCGCCCTTTCCGGCTCCTCTTCAAACGCGTTATACACACACGTACACTATAAGCCAGCAGCAATTCGTGAAACCCAGCGGGGGCGTTACAGCGCACTAAAAACCCGCGTGTGTATACATATTTATGAAAAAATTATCGATCGCCAGACTATCGCTGGCCCCGGAACAGGAATCGAAAAGAGAGATGCGCGCGACACATATTTTTTTACGACGGCCACGCGGCAATAAACCGGAGCCGAGTATATAGAGAGCGCGCACACGAGAGTATTCGGTATTTTTCGTGCACGCCTTTGTAGGAGCTGCTGCTACTGCTCTCTTTCCCGCGTCCTGGCAGCAGATATTTCACGCGTAACTTTACAATGACTAGTGCGCGAAAGTCCCGATTTAATGGGGTTTTATATGCTCGGCTGGAAATGTGATTTGGGGTGCTCTACCCGTCGCGGGGAGAGTTTATATGGTTGTCGAGGCCATGAATCGATGTGCGCGCGAGTGGTATTACCGAAGCTGCAGAGAGGAATCGTTCTGGTCCTAGTCCAGAGCCTTTGAAACGACGAAAACAAAGATTGAGTCTGGTTTCTTGAAGTATTGTAAGGAACTCGCATAATAAAAATTATTTATTCTAAATGAAAATTCATCGTAACAATAGCGCAATTATAAGTCGTATACATTGTCGTTACTCGCCGTACGTAACACGATAAAGAAAATAAAAGTTGTTTTGATGCCGAGTCACCGTAATTCGTCAACAATCGCGCACGTGTAAACAAAGGCCGTTCAATCCGTTGATAAATTATGCAAATCGTCGATCCCTCGCGAGTTAAAGCGTGAAACAGGGGCATCTGGATTTCGAGCAGTCATGCGATTCCCCGTATGTATACCTATATACAACCAACGCACAACACGCTGTACCCTATATAATAAGTGTCGAGGAGTATAGGCGAGAAAAATGATAGGCCTCCTCCGAACTAATACCACCGGCATTAGAGGCCACGTGAATGTTTCATTAGACATGCCGCATCAACGACTGCCGAGTTTTTTTTACTATTATTGCCGTCAGCAGTAGTATAAACTGCCGAGCGAAAGAGAGAGAGAAACCTATACACAGCGCACTTTATTACAGCCGGGATACATCGACGCCGCATCAGTCGCCGTGGTTCTTTCGAGCCAAACGAATGCGAGACGGCACGTGGCTGTTTACGCCGATTCTCGCGCCTGCTCAACGTGTTAAATTACGATTTGATGTATGTGTGCCCGACGACGGCGAATTTGTTCGCACGCAGCAGCTATTACGATTGGAAAAAAGGTTATTTCGGAGAGGTTCTTTTGTGCGTGCCGGCGGCGCGGTTGGGTTGGGAAATTTTTTTGATGGAGTTCGATCGTGGACATCGCACAAAGGCGTGAGGCATGTGCGGGCTCGATGAGAATTGCCGAGATTCTCACGATAAAGAGATTTTTATTATAGCGCTCGTTTGATAATTCAAGACTTCCCTTCGTCGATATTGTGAACACTATAACGCGTTAATTTTATTATTACACTTTGACGTATTTTCCGATCTGACGAGAAGTATAAAAATGTCGATATCCTCTGCACGCTCGATCCTCTGTTGGTCTAACGAAATTAGAATTCGTGTTTAATAATTTGATACCGAGGACGGAAACGACGACCAACTTCATCAAAATAACCAGGGAAAAGCGAGTAACGCTTGCTCAGCAGTATAATATACATAGCCTGCAAGTGACAAATCATCCCTGTGACAGCGAATCGAGTGTGTATACTCGAGGTGAGCAGTCGAACTAAGGACTTTCCTCGTAGTAATTATCGGGAGTCGAAAAGTCTGATAACTTTTTGCTGAGACCCCAAAGATACATGGCAAAGTATATAAGGGTGAGCATCATCCCCCTCGCTCATATCAAGACGAGCGAACATCGTCCTGTCAAATGCTCATGTTTACTAATGCGCGGCCGAGGGATATAAGTATGATGGGCGTCGCGCATCTCTAACTTAGATAAAA
The DNA here is from genome assembly GCA_900474235.1 of Cecidostiba semifascia. Classification (NCBI taxonomy): domain Eukaryota; kingdom Metazoa; phylum Arthropoda; class Insecta; order Hymenoptera; family Pteromalidae; genus Cecidostiba; species Cecidostiba semifascia. The sequence goes on along the minus strand of UCQR01099988.1, from coordinate 8,768 downwards.
CATCGAAACAATCGTCAAAAAGAAACTTTCCAAAAGCTAACTTCCATTTATTTCATTCCCCGACCTATAGAGAGTTTAATTCATTTTTTCCATCGAAATCGAAATAAAAAGTTTTTTTTCTTTTCACTTCAAACATACGCCCCCTCGAATATAGATAGGTATATACCCTTCACAAAAAGCAAATTTCCGCCGACGCGAAAATCTCTACCTACGCGTCGCACCATATATCGTATAGAGGAGATATAAAAAGGCAGATGCACACACATGCTCGTCGACAAGAATAAGGCGGACCTATCCGCGACTTATCCGGTGGTCCTTCGTGCACTTGCGCGTCCATCAAGTATATGCGCGCACGTAAAAAGCGTTGCTGGAATCGAGTGTCGATATATACGTACATATATATACACGGCCGGATGACGAACGGGCAACACGTCTTTTATTTTACGCCGAGAGCCGAGTATATACCGAGGGACAGTTCGCGCGCTTAAGCTGACGACGTGGGGGCGTTAAAAAGTCGCTGACTTGAGTACGTCGGCTTCGCCGATGCTGACGCTGAGCGCGCGCGGGTTATTTTTATATCCGTCTTTTTTTTTTCTCAAAGAGACTCGTGAGTTTGCTCGTGAGCTGTATAGCACAGGAAAAAGGTGGACGAGGTTCGAGACGTGAAGCCGAGCTGCTGAGAAAATTACAAGATCTTCCATTGTTATTGTTTTTTTTCTTCAAATTTTTGTTAGCAGAGAGTTTGGAATCAATATATATCAGCTGAGTATGTATATTCTTCTTTGCGTGTATTATAATGTTCTTTGATCGGCGAGTAAAGTGTAATATTGCAAATTTAATGCGAAATCGATTCGTCGGCGATGTCGATACTATTGGTAAATAAACGAAGAGTATATATTCTGAGCAAAAAGCCCCAGCGACCGATGGTGTGTAATACGTATATCTGTATATATGATGTATAGAGAAGCAGAAAAGCAGTAAAGGGAGATGGAGACGGGGCTGAGTCAGCCCTTGCCATGGATTTGCCGGGGACGATAGGAAAATTTCAATTACCCGCTCGGAAACGCAATATCGGGACAACATAAATATCGCTTTGACAGACCGGTAAATACGGATATCTCCTGATTGTAAAAACAAAAATGTCAGCGCTGCTGCTTCTTTATACGAACGAATACGACACGAGCTAAACTAAATGAGTAAATATGAAATGACATATATTGATGAAATAATGAGTTTTACCTTATGAAATTTATTCTTCAACAAATGAAAAATGAAATCAAACTTATTTAATTAACGATTATGACTTATTGTTCCGGAAAACGAGATTTCAATGAGCAGCAATAGGCGCTATAGCGCTTTCGTGGGAACTAAACTGCTTTCTAAGTTTACCAAATAATCCGTGCCTATTATTCGTAACGCAACTCCGTAAGTTATAGTGGTGCGCCACGTGTCGCGATTGAATAAGGAACTTGTATAAAGCAGATTTTATGTGGAAAGCATTTACTTGCAGTATGCCAAGTTTTCATTGTCTACAAATTTATAAAGTTTATAAGCTCTAAAGCTCTGTTGTGCAAATGACGCATAATATATAGATAATTTCAATCCCACGAGACTCTTATTCGCATCCTACTTCAAAGTTCACGAAATCTCAACCATACGCATAGAGAGAAAAACGTATATCGTATCCATCCAAATGTTTCCTTCTCGTTCGTAACAGTATATAGCTTCAGCTGTAAATCAATCAAATCGACCCCATAAAATCCGCAACACATTCTCGCACTCGAGCAAACTGCTCTCGCTGTCACATCGAGTACGCACTCGTCTTGCTCACACGCCGAGCCCGCAGCAGTCCTCCCATAAAAAGTACCCATCGCCAAAAATCGGCCCACCCGAAACAAGGGCCATCAAGCCGAAATCGATGTATAATTAAGAGCCGACCATTAGATCGTCGCGGGGCTGCTCCGATGCCAAGAGAAAGAGCAGCAGGTATGCTTCTACCCAGGCTTTTAACGAAGCGATGAGCGAGAGCCAAAAAAAAGGGAGAAGCGAAAAACAGAGCACAGAGGGTGCAGCATATAGGTCTTTCGAGAGCGTTTATAGGAGCTTCGAGTGGCGCGCTCGAACATGTTGCGCTACTTTTCGCGACGGAGCGTTGGAGTATATAGGTTCTGCGAATTCGAGAACACACGTGTGTGCGGCGATCTCTCGTTGTAGCCCGGAAGAGGAAGAAGCAGCAGGGGAGTTTGATGACGGCAGCGATGATGGGCTGCTGGAAATTTTAGACGGCTGAATTGGTCTTGAAAGCCTACTGCAGGATGCTGCGAGTTTAGATGATGGTTAGAGATCTAAAGGGGAATTCGCAGTATTTGGTGTTGAGATTGCTTGTGTTGCCTCTATATTCGATATAGTTTGAATATTTAATATGTTTAAATGGATTTTTTGAACATTCTGTAATTTTTGAACGTTCAGTAATCACATTTTTCTGAAAACTTGACGATGAATTTTGTTCATCTAAGCATTAGACTTATATTGTGCGCGAGTTTAAGTGATTTCCCGCGTATGCTAATAAAGATTAAATATTCAAGTTTACAACTGCAGAAACTGGTGATTTGAAAAACTCATCAGAATATTTACCCGATATATCTCCTTCAAACGCTCAAAGCCGTCATCCAATTTAAATACAAAGCAATAAGTCTCGCTTCAAATATTCGAATTCTCTGTACTCTAAATCAGCATCTCATCCCAAAACTCTCCAGCACCTCGAAAAACAATCCGGATCCCAAAAGTCCGTGCGCGCGAAACGAACTTCCCCTCACAGCCCGAGCAAACACGCAAACAGCAATCCAAAATCAGAGACAGAAAGAAGGGTCGCGATTTCCATTGGTAGTCAATGCCGGCAGCGGTTTTGGTTTTTCCACGTGTCTCCCCCTCTCGTATGGACACAGGAGCGCCTCTATATACATACATATATACGTGTTCCCGCGTGCAAATTATTCATTGCCTCGCACGCGTGTGCGTGTGTGGGCCCACGCGCGCGAGACAGGCTTATAATCCTCCGCTCCCCCACCGGAACACCAAGAGCTATATCGATTTCCCGACAGAGCGTCCGTGTCGCATCCGGCTCTCGTTGTCTCTCTATAGAGCGCGAGAGATCCGCTGTTGTCGCGCCGTTTATAGGTTTATACGATGGATATATTCTGCATCGTTAGACTTATTAATTCAAAAAGGAATTTTTCGTTGTCTAGACATCTGATAATGAATTTGAATAATAATATAGAAAAATAATTTAAAGTAACCAACACAGTCTGTCTTTGCGAGCCAAGTAGAAATGGTTCGGCTCCTCTGGATGACAATATTTATAATTATCTGCATAGTTTGATATATCAATCATTCAATATTATCATGCAACTCAAGGTAAAAGAACGAACAACATCAATCAATCTTCTCGAAAAAAAACCATCATCCAGATACACGCACCACGAAAGTCTGAATCTCCCCTAGCGACACTCTTTTTTTTTTATTGCCGAACGCGCGAATTTTCGTTCCACAGGGAAGTGAGCGCGCAGAAAGCGAAAGCGCGGGGATGTTTGGTTTCCGGACTTTCGCGCGGACCCTTTGCCTCGGCAAAGTTCCGACGTTGTTCGATTGCCCTCTCGCGTATCGCTACTCTATATAGGCGCATACGCGTTGCGGCTCTCGGCGCGACGAAAAAAAAAGAGAGATCGAAACGTCGAGATTTAATCTCTCTTTAATTAAACGGCAAACCGAGAAAATTCACTGCATCAGCCAGCGCTTGACGAGGGAAATGTTTCGTATACGGCTTTATAAGGCTATTTTTCGGAGTTATTTTTGGACTGTTGGCAGTTTAACGGATACAGAGAATACTATTTTATCGATTGCTCTTGTGGGCGGACGCATTGTATTGACTGTCACGTTTGATTTTCCAAAGAAATCTTTTTAATTAACGCTATAAAAAGCGGCTGAAACTAATACCGGCATCATCCCGGTGTGTTTATTATCGTTGCAAAGATAAATACTTTATTTTCCCTTTTCCGCGTTTTAACGTTTGATTTCAAGCACGTCAGAATACCCATACAGTGCACTGCGGGAATTATCGATCTTTTCCGTATATATAGTATTAACTCTCTCAAAGCATGGCAAAAAACAAAGTAATATCGATAAATTCGACGCACCCTCAACAGAAAAATATCCACATCGTCGAATAAGCCGGCTTACGCTTAGATCATCCAGACGTTCGCGACGCGACACACCATATAATATCCGCTCGTGCACAGCGCAATATTCTCTCCCCGTGAAACTTCATTCTTCGCTCACCGACTATACGCCAAAATGGGATTCGCGCGTCTTTCATCCGCGCGCGCGCATACGCACGAGTCCGATTTCCCTGGGCCTCTCGCCCTTCGATTCTCTCTTTCTCCTTAAGTTTTATTGGCGAAGCCGATCGCGTACGTACGTCCCTTTGTCGCAGTGCGCTCGGAGAAAAAGAGCGCGAGGCAGCGATCCGCGTAAACGAAATTGCCGGGGGTTGAACGCCGAGCTATTGGGGAAGGGTGCGCGGCGCCTTTTTCTTCTCCCTCTCTCGCACTTTCGCTTTCTCGACGGTGGCTCTGTTCTTTTAGGCTCGAAAGGACTTTTTTGTAAGTTATATAACGGAAGGACGCGAGAGCGCCGGATATGAGAGAGGAGAGAGAAAAAAGATTGTTCTTGAAATTTCGATAAAGTGCTCGAGCTGAGGACGTGTATAATATAGGCTGAAAGTCAGTCGTTCGTGCCAAGAGAGTAATAATATATTGTATTATTATTGAGAAACTAGATAGGACGTTCATTCTTGTGCGTATACTGCGTATATTATACAACCACACAGGAATCTCAGAGAGAATAACACGCGTTAAAATCGAAAAAAATTTCATTAACTCAGCTTAGCTGCTTAGTCGACACGTAAAACCATAGCGGTGAAGCACACATACACCCTCCCATGCACCCCAATGACCACGTCCGATCAGCGAAAATTTACTGCAACGCGACGAATGAAAAAAACCGAGCGGGAAAGCTATAGCCGAGTGCGCTACTTTGGGCTAATATCCCCTTCGATTTCTCTAATTCTCCCTTTCTTTATTTCCCTTACAGTAGTATAACGCCGTGCGCACTAAGCACAGAGGAACCCCAAAATCCGAGGCTCTCTCTCTCTCTCTCTCTGTCTCGCTCGCTCGTTCGCGCACGCCAATAACACAATGGAACAGTATTTGGGCGTGACTGGGCTGCGTCGATTCGCCACGGCTATCGCTCTCCTTTTCACGGCTGCGTAAGCTTCAACGCGCGACGCGTCTTGCCCAATAATTTCGCCGACTGCTCTCGCCCGGAGAGCGATCTTTCTCTCTCTCTCTCTGTGCGCTCGTCATCTATCTTTTCGGCCTCGTCGTCGTCGTCTCTCTGGCTATTACTACGGACTCTATACCCCCCCGGAGGGAGAGTCAAGTGCGACCGAGTATATCTAAGCCGTAAAGAGCTTTTTTTCGCAGAGCGACGATATAGCTTTTATTTTTTAACTCCGGATTTCACGGCGGCGTCGGCTCGTAAAAACTAATGTACCACAATAAAGTGGATTTTCGAAAAATAGAGGCTCGAACTGGATTGAGCGGAGCTGTGCTTTTCATTGCTTGTTATATGCGAGAGATAAGACGCGCGACACTGCTTTTTTTACTATCTTTCACTGATTTATTTTTTTCAAACTCTGTGTTCTCGACAGTAAGGTAAAGAGTACTCTCAATCAGTATCTGGACAAATATTGAAAAGTTTTTACGACAATTCGCTATCAATTTAAAAAAAAATCGCACTTTTATAATTTTAACAAATAATAATCCAAAAACAAGATTCTTTTACTGCATTAGTTGGACAATCCTTTTGAGCAAATGCTGATTTGTCTGTGGTACTTGGACATACAATAAAGCACCGGTACTTGGACGGCTTTTAGATATAATTATTCATATGTACCTTTGGTGTGGGTTGTGCATTGCTATATCTACAACAGGGGAATTGTACTTCACTTTTAACTTTACTTTTTACTTCCAGCATCGTCTTCGTAACAAAATCCAGACCAAACAACATGAAAACCCGAAACAAAGGAAGCGTCATCCAGACCTTAACCTTCTCTCTGCAATATTCCTCTCGCTTTCTCCAGCCAAAGGCACGTAGCTCCCTTTACTCTTTGAATCTCGACTATAAGTCCACCCCATTTCATTGCCAGCATTTCTTCCACTAGAGCCACGGCAGTAGCATCAGCAACGAAAGTGCGTTCGATTGTCAAATCGGAGCTAAACTGGCCTAATCGGGCCTCCGCCGCCATGCTGCAGTTACATGACAAATCGAAGGGATTCCTCGCGAAGGGCTGTTGCTACTATGGGCTGGGCACACATAAATTGGGGGAAAACGCGTGGCGGCGCGTCTAATCGCGACGCGTATCTATATGTATATACACGCACAACTCGCCGGTGATTTTCTGGCGGAATTCGGTAGGCCACATCGAGGCGACGGTTATTTATGGGCCGAGGGTCGAACCGGAAAATTATTGCGCTACGCACAATTTTGATGGACTTTGAATCTCGATGCATGAGCATTCATTCTCCTCGAGCGCGTGCGTGGCTATATGTATCCACGACGCGATCGATCGGCGCAAGATTTGCTGGTCGCGTGGCGCATGTATATATAGCGAAGATAATTTTAATAATTTTTCTTTTGTCGAGAGTGATGGCGTTTCTCGTTTTATCCGACGCGCCTTTAATGCTTTTCTGATATCCTGGCGATATTTTGGGGAGTTACGAAATTGTCCTGCTCGAGAAAATTGTCGGTGGACGAGAACGACGGAGTGGAATAACGGAACACCCTATATAAAATGTTTAATCCAACTTCGATAGTCCGGATCATCAATTTGACACCGGGACGATCGTCTCGCCTCGATCTCATAACGCAATCAACGTCTCATGAAATTTTCCTCGCGGTCGCAATTAGCCCATCGACTCCGTCACGAGAGAAAATCCAATTATTACCCTGCCGAGAAACAAAAGAAAGCTCGAGTAACAGGACCAAAGTATGCATATTTAAGTCGCCGGATTTTTCAGCGCCGCGTCGACGAGTCTTCTCCCTCTTCTGCAACGCGTCGAAGGCGTCGTCGCGTCGAAGGGGAAGATAAACGAGCCTTCGCGCGCCGATACACCGAAATGCAAAGTAAGAGGGAAGAGAGAAACTGCGTATAATCGCGGGGAGAGTATATATATAGGGAAAAAGAGCGCCGTGAGCGGAACGCTGAAACGGAGGAATTGGAAAAGTGTGCGGCGAAGAGAGTTTGGAGAGAGAGAGAGAGACCGACTGAGGTTGCGCCTCATTATTTATTATTCCACTGGTGTCGATCGACAACTTCCGGGAGTTCCAGACCGCGTGGCGCGACTATCGATATAGCTACGTCCTCCAGAAGTGTTGCTTTTCCTCAAGCATTATACTTGCCGTTGTCTTGTATATGAATCGTATACGAGAGTATTATAATATTATCTTTATCGAAGGATCGCTGCTTTCCTGCAAGCGACGGAAAATTTGTTATTCTTTTCATGCACGTGTGCTGCGTAGCTCTGTATTTGCCGCCGAGTGCGACGTCGAGACTTACTGCAGCGCTCCGGCTGTTGTGTGTCGATAAGTTCGCTGCGCGCTCATACCACTTTAACTTGGCGGGCCCTGTATACGCTCTCAAGTATATACTAGCTGTACTTTAGGCAAGTATAGGAACTACTACGCCTCCCTTATACGTATAGGTAATACCTCCGTTTCGAGAGTTAAGGAGTTTGGAAATTTTGCGAAGTAACAGCAGCAGCTGAGAGACGAATTCTTCGTGTATATGCTGCTGCTTGCAAATATGAATACTCTGCAAGTCTCGTATGGTTATCTCTTCGTAACTTTGCAAGCTTCCTCTCTTCAAAATTTTCCATTTACATAGCGTTTTTTCTTTTTAAATCATCTAACCATGAAAAAAAAAACGGATGACTGCAATACTTGTTGCATTGCAATTAACAAAAAAAAGTTGCACAGGGAGAGTAAAAAAGCAACGTTTTTAATTTCTATAACAAATTTGTATGAAAAAAAAAAACAAACTCTACGAACCGCAGTGTCAGTAAATTTCACTTCTCGCAATATAGTACAACTCCCTCGTCATCATTAAAACAAGATTAATAATTGCATAACACCCTCGAGCTTACCCTCAGCATATACTCGCCGAAGCAAATCCCTCACAATGCAATAAAAGTTGGAGAGTAGAGAAAGAAACTGTACGCACTCGAACAAAGTATAACACGGCATTATATTGAAGGCGCGAACGTATAATATCTCATCGTAATTATCGCGATCATTAAAGCTCGTTCTATCATCATCGGCGAATCGGGCGTAATGCACACCTTTGCTGACGCAAGGGAGATCTGTATACGCAACACACTCTCGACGCCTCTGCAAACTGTGCGCATGACCCTCGCGAGCTTGCAGTACTCGGCGCGCCGTCAATTTAAGCCTCATTAACAGCGTGAAAGCTCACGCGCGCACGAAGCTTGCGATGTGTATAACATACGTATGGGTACGTGCGTCCCGTTGCTTCACGCCTTTTCGCACCAATTACAGTTATTTCTCCTGTCTGCATGCTGCTGCTACTACCCCTTTTTTGACACATCCGCAAGCGCGAGCGTTAATTTCGGTGAAGCCGCGCAGATTAAAGC